>NIVC01000330.1:225000-290000 GCA_002269645.1 Macrostomum lignano
CGGAGGATCGGGGTGGAGGATCGGAGGGGGTGGAGGATCGGGGGGGTGGAGGATCGGAGGGGGCGGAGAATCGGAGGGGCAGAGGATCGGAGGGGGCGGAGAATCAGAGGGGCGGAGGATCGGAGGGGCAGAGGATCGGAGGGGCGGAGGATCGGGGTGGAGGATCGGAGGGGGTGGAGGATCGGGGGGGGTGGAGGATCGGAGGGGGCGGAGAATCGGAGGGGCAGAGGATCGGAGGGGGCGGAGAATCAGAGGGGCGGAGGATCGGAGGGGCAGAGGATCGGAGGGGTGGAGGATCTGGGTGGAGGATCGGAGGGGCGGAGGATCGGAGGGGCAGAGGATCGGAGGGGTGGAGGATCGGAGGGGCAGAGGATCGGGGGGCGGAGGATCGGAGGGGGTGGAGGATCGGAGGGGGTGGAGGATCGGAGGGGGTGGAGGATCGGAGGGGCAGAGGATCGGGGGGCGGAGGATCGGAGGGGGTGGAGGATCGGAGGGGGCAAAGGATCGGAGGGGTGGAGGAACGGAGGGGTGGAGGAACGGAGGGGCAGAGGATCGGGGGGCGGAGGATCGGGGTGGAGGATCGGAGGGGGTGGAGGATCGGGGGGGTGGAGGATCGGAGGGGGCGGAGGATCGGAGGGGCAGAGGACCTGAGGGTGGAGGATCGGAGGGGGCGGAGAATCGGAGGGGGCGGAGGATCGGAGGGGCAGAGGACCTGAGGGTGGAGGATCGGAGGGGCGGAGGATCGGAGGGGCAGAGGATCGGAGGGGTGGAGGATCGGAGGGGCAGAGGATCGGGGGGCGGAGGATCGGAGGGGGTGGAGGATCGGAGGGGGTGGAGGATCGGAGAGGGTGGAGGATCGGAGGGGCAGAGGATCGGGGGGCGGAGGATCGGAGGGGGTGGAGGATCGGAGGGGGCAAAGGATCGGAGGGGTGGAGGAACGGAGGGGTGGAGGAACGGAGGGGCAGAGGATCGGGGGGCGGAGGATCGGGGTGGAGGATCGGAGGGGGTGGAGGATCGGGGGGGGTGGAGGATCGGAGGGGGCGGAGGATCGGAGGGGCAGAGGACCTGAGGGTGGAGGATCGGAGGGGGCGGAGAATCGGAGGGGTGGAGAATCGGAGGGGCGGAGGATCGGAGGGGCGGAGGATCGGAGGGGCAGAGGACCTGAGGGTGGAGAATCGGAGGGGCGGAGGATCGGAGGGGGCGGAGGATCGGAGGGGGCGGAGGATCGGAGGGGCAGAGGACCTGAGGGTGGAGGATCGGAGGGGGCGGATGATTAGAGAAACAAACATAGCATTAGCCAATAGACCAAGACAAAGCGGGCTCACCTTTCGCTTCTCCTCCGTGGCCCTTTGAATATCGTTGGCGCGTAGAGCCTCGGTGACGGCAGCCCAAAGCCTTCGGGACTCGTAGGCCCGCTGCTGGCTAAGGGGACGAACTCGCTTCTTCGCCGCGGTCAGCAGGCTGACGTCGATGAGCCGCCTTTGACTGGGCCAGTCGGGATAGTCGAATTCCAGCTGGCCGCTCCACTCGCCCGAGACGCGGCAGACAACCGAACTGGCCGGGTTTCGAACCTCGGCGCTGACCCGATGCAGCCGGCCGCCGTAGAACGGTTTGGTATGAAAGATAACGGACGCGTTGTACTTTGTCTTGTCGCACGAGATGGTCACCTTGTCGCCGAGTTCAACCCATGGCACGGTGAGGATTGACCGGGCGTAGGCGCTAGGCAGGGTGATGTTATAAACCTCGTCGTGCTGCATCAAGTGAAGCTGGAGCCGGCCAATCATGTTCACGCCGATGCTCATGCCCATGAATTTGCTTTTAGTGTAAATGCTGGCATTTAGCCAGACTTGCTTCTGCGGGCACTCCATGTAGAATGCGGTGATTGGCGGATGGTGGGACACCTGCTCGGCCGTGTAAGTCAGCAAGCAGTCCGAGTTTTCTCCGCTGTCCGATGGGATTTGCCAGGAAC
The DNA here is from genome assembly GCA_002269645.1 of Macrostomum lignano. Classification (NCBI taxonomy): domain Eukaryota; kingdom Metazoa; phylum Platyhelminthes; family Macrostomidae; genus Macrostomum; species Macrostomum lignano. The sequence goes on from NIVC01000330.1 coordinate 226,970, forward strand.
AGTGGAATGTTTCCCCAATCAGGGGGTTGTATGGCTTTTTGGCTGCGGCGCCCTGGAGGTTTTAGAGGGGAGAATTGGCTAAGATTTACCTTGGGGATTTGAGATGGAAAAATGGAATTTGAAGGGGAAGCGATGGGATTCGAAATGGAAGCAATAGGATTCGAAAGGAAAGCAATGGGATTCGAAATGGAAGCAATAGAATTCGAAGGGAAAGCAATGGGATTCGAAGGGAAAGCAATGGGATTCGAAGGGAAAGCAATGGGATTCGAAGGGAAAGCAATTGGATTTGAAGGGAAAGCAATGGGATTCGAAGGGAAAGCAATGGGATTCGAAGGGGAAGCAATGGGATTCGAAGGGGAAGCAATGGGATTCGAAGGGAAAGCAATTGGATTCGAAGGGGAAGCAATGGGATTCGAAAGGGGAAGAAATGGGATTCGAAGGAGAAGAAATGGGATTCGAAGGGGAAGCAATGGGATTCGAAGGGGAAGCGATAGGATTCGAAGGGGAAGCAATGGGATTCGAAGGGGAAGCAATGGGATTCGAAGGGGAAGCGATAGGATTCGAAGGGGAAGCAATGGGATTCGAAGGGGAAGCAATGGGATTCGAAGGGGAAGCGATAGGATTCGAAGGGGAAGCAATGGGATTCGAAGGAGAAGCAATGGGATTCGAAGGGGAAACGATAGGATTCGAAGGGGAAGCAATGGGATTCGAAGGGGAAGCAATGGGATTCGAAGGGGAAGCGATAGGATTCGAAGGGGAAGCAATGGGATTCGAAGGGGAAGAAATGGGATTCGAAATGGAAGCATTGGGATTCGAAATGGAAGCAATGGGATTCGAAGGAGAAGCAATGGGATTCGAAAGGAAAGCAATGGGATTCGAAGAAAAGCAATGGGATTCGAAGGGAAAGCAATTGGGTTCGAAGGGGAAGCAATGGGATTCGAAGGGGAAGCGATAGGATTCGAAGGGGAAGCAATGGGATTCGAAGGGGAAGCAATGGGATTCGAAGGGGAAGCGATAGGATTCGAAGGGGAAGCAATGGGATTCGAAATGGAAGCATTGGGATTCGAAAGGGGAAGAAATGGGATTCGAAGGAGAAGCAATGGGATTCGAAGGGAAAGCAATTGGGTTCGAAGGGGAAGCAATGGGATTCGAAGGGGAAGCGATGGGATTCGAAGGGGAAGCAATGGGATTCGAAGGGGAAGCAATGGGATTCGAAGGGGAAGCAATGGGATTCGAAGGGGAAGCAATGGGATTCGAAGGGGAAGCGATAGGATTCGAAGGGGAAGCAATGGGATTCGAAGGGGAAGCGATAGGATTCGAAGGGGAAGCAATGGGATTCGAAGGGGAAGCAATGGGATTCGAAGGGGAAGCAATGGGATTCGAAGGGGAAGAAATGGGATTCGAAATGGAAGCATTGGGATTCGAAATGGAAGCAATGGGATTCGAAGGAGAAGCAATGGGATTCGAAAGGAAAGCAATTGGATTCGAAGGGAAAGCAATTGGGTTCGAAGGGGAAGCAATGGGATTCGAAGGGGAAGCGATAGGATTCGAAGGGGAAGCAATGGGATTCGAAGGGGAAGCAATGGGATTCGAAATGGAAGCAATGGGATTCGAATGGGAAGAAATGGGATTCGAAAGGGGAAGAAATGGGATTCGAATGGGGAAGAAATGGGATTCGAAGGGGAAGCGATAGGATTCGAAGGGGAAGCAATGGGATTCGAATGGGAAGCAATGGGATTCGAAGGGGAAGCGATAGGATTCGAAGGGGAAGCAATGGGATTCGAAATGGAAGCAATGGGATTCGAATGGGAAGAAATGGGATTCGAAAGGGGAAGAAATGGGATTCGAAGGAGAAGCAATGGGATTCGAAAGGAAAGCAATGGGATTCGAAGGGGAAGCAATGGGATTCGAAATGGAAGCAATGGGATTCGAATGGGAAGAAATGGGATTCGAAGAAAAGCAATGGGATTCGAAGGGGAAGCAATGGGATTCGAAGGGGAAGCAATTGGGTTCGAAGGGGAAGCAATGGGATTCGAAGAAAAGCAATGGGATTCGAAGGGGAAGCAATGGGATTCGAAGGGGAAGCAATGGGATTCGAAGGGAAAGCAATGGGATTCGAAGGGGAAGCAATGGGATTCGAAGGGGAAGCGATAGGATTCGAAGGGGAAGCAATGGGATTCGAAGGGGAAGCAATGGGATTCGAAGGGAAAGCAATGGGATTCGAAGAAAAGCAATGGGATTCGAAGGGGAAGCAATGGGATTCGAAGGGGAAGCAATGGGATTCGAAGGGAAAGCGATGGGATTCGAAGGGGAAGAAATTGGGTTCGAAGGGGAAGCAATGAGGTTTGAAAACCGCAGCCTCACCCGGCGGCCGCCATGGAAGCCAGTCAGGTACCACTCAAGCACGCCGGTAATGCGCGACTCAGCGTCGGGCTGTTCAGCGGCGCGCAGCAGGCAGTCCGGGTGCAGCATGAAATCGGCGAACATTTCCAACAGTGAGCGGCGTTCAAGGATGAAAGTTGGCAGTACAACCCGGGTGAGATCCATGCCCAGCTTGAGCTGCTGCAGCAGGTGCAGGACGACCGATTTGTGCTCCTCCTGGGATGCGTCGCCAGACTGGTCGGAGGCGTCGGAAGCATCAGGCTCCGGTTGGTCTGGCTCGTCAAGCTGATGAGGCACCGGAAAGGCCGGATTTTCCAGCATCTCGACTAGAGGAACGATGGCAGCGAATGAGAGCGAATCGCTGCGGAATGGTTGGTTTGGATTGAGACCCAGTTGTGTACATGCTACATGCCTGGCGATTAGAAAGTCATTAATACCATACCCAACGCAGACTGGGACAGCGGCCGAGTGCAGCCCCGCGGACAGAGCAGCCGGAGTCGCGGTGCCAGACAGGCCGGCAGTGGAAGCGGGTGCAATTCGGGCAGGCGCTAACGATACGGAGGAGGCGCTTGCAGCGGCTTGTGACTGCGGTAGAGATGAGAGGGTCAGTCAGTAATGTAAAGTAAACCAAGATTAATAATAGTATGCAGTATTCAATTATAAAAACTGAAGGCTGATCAAAACTAGGTAATTGTGGAAATTAAAAAAAAATTCTTTTCAAGAAAGCCAATTGTTTACAAGTCAACTAAGACATGAACAGGTGTTTTAGTATCTTAGGAAAACCACAAACAGTATGTGGAAGAGTGTAAAACTGAATGTACGAAAGTGAGGGAGAGGGTAGAATGAGGGAGAGGGTAGAGTGAGGGAGAGGGTAGAGTGGGGAGAGGGTAGAGTCAGGGAGAGGGTAGAGTGAGGGAGAGGGTAGAATGAGGGAGAGGGTAGAGTCAGGGAGAGGGTAGAGTGAGGGAGAGGGTAGAGTGGGGAGAGGGTAGAGTCAGGGAGAGGGTAGAGTGAGGGAGAGGGTAGAATGAGGGAGAGGGTAGAGTCAGGGAGAGGGTAGAGTCAGGGAGAGGGTAGAGTGGGGAGAGGGTAGAGTCAGGGAGAGGGTAGAGTGAGGGAGAGGGTAGAATGAGGGAGAGGGTAGAGTCAGGGAGAGGGTAGAGTCAGGGAGAGGGTAGAGTCACGGAGAGGGTAGAGTCAGGGAGAGGGTAGAGTCAGGGAGAGGGTAGAGTGGGGAGAGGGTAGAGTCAGGGAGAGGGTAGAGTGAGGGAGAGGGTAGAGTGGGGAGAGGGTAGAGTCAGGGAGAGGGTAGAGTGAGGGAGAGGGTAGAATGAGGGAGAGGGTAGAGTCAGGGAGAGGGTAGAGTCAGGGAGAGGGTAGAGTCACGGAGAGGGTAGAGTCAGGGAGAGGGTAGAGTCAGGGAGAGGGTAGAGTGGGGAGAGGGTAGAGTGAGGGAGAGGGTAGAGTCAGGGAGAGGGTAGAGTGGGGAGAGGGTAGAGTCAGGGAGAGGGTAGAGTCAGGGAGAGGGTAGAGTCAGGGAGAGGGTAGAGTCAGGGAGAGGGTAGAGTCACGGAGAGGGTAGAGTCAGGGAGAGGGTAGAGTCAGTGAGAGGGTAGAGTGAGGATAGGGTAGAGTCAGGGAGAGGGTAGAGTGAGGAGAGGGTACAGTCAGGGAGAGGGTAGAGTGAGGAGAGGGTAGAGTCAGGGAGAGGGTAGAGTGAGGAGAGGGTAGAGTCAGGGAGAGGGTAGAGTCAGGGAGAGGGTAGAGTCAGGGAGAGGGTAGAGTGAGGGAGAGGGTAGAGTCAGGGAGAGGGTAGAGTCAGGGAGAGGGTAGAGTCAGGGAGAGGGTAGAGTCAGGGAGAGGGTAGAGTCAGGGAGAAGGTAGAGTCAGGGAGAGGGTAGAGTCAGGGAGAGGGTAGAGTGAGGAGAGGGTAGAGTCAGGGAGAGGGTAGAGTCAGGGAGAGGGTAGAGTCAGGGAGAGGGTAGAGTCAGGGAGAGGGTAGAGTCAGGGAGAGGGTAGAGTCAGGGAGAGGGTAGAGTCAGGGAGAGGGTGAGTCAGGGAGAGGGTAGAGTCAGGGAGAGGGTAAAGTGAGGGAGGGTAGAGTGAGGGGTTTAGATAGGCGAGAGTATGGAAAATAGAACGGATGGAACGGAGTGCATAGAGCTGGCGAGCACAACCAACAATTCTCTCACCCTGACATAGGGCAGCAGGTCCAAGCAGGCCTCCAACGATCGCAGCGCACCAGCCGCGGTGCCCCTAGCGGTCAGCAGATCCCTATCCAGGCAGCTGGGCAAGCCGACGGCCGTCGAAGCAGTAGGAGTTGCAGTCGACTCCATGCCGCCGTCGCCGCCGCCACAGCTTTCCGTCACCTCCTGGTCGGAGACGGCGGACGCGGCGGCGTCTTCGCCAACCTCCAGACTGCCGTCAGCGTCGATGGCTTCTTCGTTGGCAACATTATAAGCCTCCTCGCCCTCGCCTTCGCCGTCAGCATCGACTAGTACTTCAGCGGAGTCGTCGGGTTGATCGCCAGCGTCAGCTTGGCTGGCGCAGCCGCTGTACAAGCTGCCTTCATTGCTGAACGCGCCGACGCTGCCGCCGCTCTGTTCAACAGCGGCAGTACAAGGCGGCGGCGGCAGATTGGTCACCAGATCATCCAGGATGGTGATGGCGTCGCGCAGAGATGCCAGCAGGCCGTCCGGACTCGGATAGGCGACTCGGCCGCCTCTGGAGCCGTTGTCGTCTGACAGACTGGTTGGCTGGTCGCGCTGGCGCGGCCGCTTCGGCGGAGGCAGAGCCTGGTGATGCGGCAACGGCGCATCCGATGACGCCACCGCTGCAGATGAAGTCGACGCCGCGGCTGCAGCGGCGACCGATGGAATGAAGCCGGCGCCGGCGGAGGAGGAGGCCGAACCGGCCGAGGAGGAGCGGCCGGTGCAACTGTAGATCTCCGGCAGCGAGACCGGGTTGTACTGCGGACGGGTGGGATGAGACTTCCAATGCGAGGGTGAGATCCTTCAGACCCATTCTAGATAGGGTGATATTCCTTCAGACTCATTCTAGATAGGGTGATATTCCTTCAGACTCATTCTAGATAGGGTGATATTCTTCAGACTCATTGTAGATAGGGTGATATTCTTCAGACCCATTCTAGATAGGGTGATATTCCTTCAGACTCATTCTAGATAGGGTGATATTCTTCAGACTCATTCTAGATAGGGTGATATTCTTCAGACTCATTCTAGATAGGGTGAGATCCTTCAGACTCATTCTAGATAGGCTCAGATTCCTGAGACCCATTCTAGATAGGGTGATATTCCTTCAGACTCATTCTAGATAGGGTGATATTCTTCAGACTCATTCTAGATAGGGTGAGATCCTTCAGACTCATTCTAGATAGGCTCAGATTCCTGAGACCCATTCTAGATAGGGTGATATTCCTTCAGACTCATTCTAGATAGGGTGATATTCTTCAGACTCATTCTAGATAGGGTGAGATCCTTCAGACTCATTCTAGATAGGCTCAGATTCCTGAGACCCATTCTAGATAGGGTGATATTCCTTCAGACTCATTCTAGATAGGGTGATATTCCTTCAGACTCATTCTAGATAGGGTGATATTCTTCAGACTCATTCTAGATAGGGTGATATTCTTCAGACTCATTGTAGATAGGGTGATATTCTTCAGACTCATTCTAGATAGGGTGATATTCCTTCAGACTCATTCTAGATAGGGTGATATTCTTCAGACTCATTCTAGATAGGGTGATATTCTTCAGACTCATTCTAGATAGGGTGATATTCTTCAGACTCATTGTAGATAGGGTGATATTCTTCAGACTCATTCTAGATAGGGTGATATTCTTCAGACTCATTCTAGATAGGGTGATATTCTTCAGACTCATTCTAGATAGGGTGATATTCTTCAGACTCATTCTAGATAGGGTGAGATCCTTCAGACTCATTCTAGATAGGCTCAGATTCCTGAGACCCATTCTAGATAGGGTGAGATTCTTGAGACCCATTCTAGATAGGCTGAGATTTCTGAGACCCATTCTAGATAGGCTGAGATTCCTGAGACCCATTCTAGATAGGCTGAGATTCCTGAGACCCATTCTAGATAGGGTGAGATTCCTGAGATATATTCCCAATAGGTGAGACGCAAAATGCTGTAGAACTTTGGCATGAACAGGCAGTGTAAAGAAAAGTCCTGTATACTAAAATGTTTTGCCTGATTTGCCTTTATCTATCTATCTAGGTTGTGGGTTTGCGTGTGATCAATTTTTAGAAAAAATGACTCAACCGGTTTTCATGAATTCTAAATCCTAAACTTGATTGCTGCAGGTAAAAAGCACATTTAATTAGCATTTCAATAAATACCCTGAATTGCATAGGTTTTGCGACTAGTTATACCAATTAATCAACAATAATTTGCTGTGCTTTCGTTAATGGCAATAAATTGTGCATCAGGTGTAATACTCTTACTGCGATACTACTTATAAGTAGCAAGTGTACAGTGTGAAAGTGTTTAACAATAAACACTTTTACGAGTATAGTTATTATAAATGTTTGGAGTAGGATATGTACAACAAAAAAATTGACACTAGTTAGCCTTGTACCTAGCTTATCGGAAGGCGATAATATGCCTTACAGGTCTACTACTTAATATAGTAAGTAGCATAATAATTTTATTTACATGTATTACAGCAAACCTACCGAATAGAACCGAAACATCTGTATGCGGCGCGAAAATATTTATAAATTGCAATGTAATAATTGAATAAGTCTGAACAGAATGAAAATTAAAAACGGGACAATGATAAACTTACAGAGCCAAGAATTTTGCACTGCTCTGAGTAATACTGAGCCACTGCTCGAATTCTGTCCACCCAGTACTGCCGCTCGCGAGCGTCCGTGGCTACAGGTGTGAAAGGAGGCACCAATTATAAGAGTATAAAGCACTGCATAATTTTCTAGATTGCTAAACTATGCTCTTAGCTTCATTCTATACATAAATAATTCACTACATGATATGTAGTTTCTTGATCACACAACTAATGATGTGGTTGTTAATCCAATATTTTATCCTAACAAGCAGGCTGTTGATCCCAGATCCCTATTTTAACAAGCAGGCTGTTGATCCCAGATCCCTATCTTAACAAGCAGGCTGTTGATCCCAGATCCCTATTTTAACAAGTAGGTTGTTGATCCCAGATCCCTATTTTAACAAGCAGGCTGTTGATCTCAGATGCTTATCTTAACAAGCAGGCTGTTGATCCCAGATCCCTATTTTAACAAGCAGGCTGTTGATCTCAGATGCTTATCTTAACAAGCAGGCTGTTGATCCCAGATCCCTATTTTAACAAGCAGGCTGTTGATCCCAGATCCCTATCTTAACAAGCAGGCTGTTGATCTCAGATGCTTATCTTAACAAGCAGGCTGTTGATCCCAGATCCCTATTTTAACAAGCAGGCTGTTGATCTCAGATGCTTATCTTAACAAGCAGGCTGTTGATCCCAGATCCCTATTTTAACAAGCAGGCTGTTGATCTCAGATGCTTATCTTAACAAGCAGGCTGTTGATCCCAGATCCCTATTTTAACAAGCAGGCTGTTGATCCCAGATCCCTATCTTAACAAGCAGGCTGTTGATCTCAGATGCTTATCTTAACAAGCAGGCTGTTGATCTCAGATCCCTATCTTAACAAGCAGGCTGTTGATCCCAGATTCCTATCTTAACAAGCAGGCTGTTGATCCCAGATCCCTATTTTAACAAGCAGGTTGTTGATCCCAGATCCCTATTTTAACAAGCAGGCTGTTGATCTCAGATGCTTATCTTAACAAGCAGGCTGTTGATCCCAGATCCCTATTTTAACAAGCAGGCTGTTGATCTCAGATGCTTATCTTAACAAGCAGGCTGTTGATCCCAGATCCCTATTTTAACAAGCAGGCTGTTGATCCCAGATCCCTATCTTAACAAGCAGGCTGTTGATCTCAGATGCTTATCTTAACAAGCAGGCTGTTGATCTCAGATCCCTATCTTAACAAGCAGGCTGTTGATCCCAGATTCCTATCTTAACAAGCAGGCTGTTGATCCCAGATCCCTATCTTAACAAGCAGGTTGTTGATCCCAGATCCCTATCTTAACAAGCAGGTTGTTGATCTCAGATCCCTATCTTAACAAGCAGGCTGTTGATCCCAGATCCCTATTTTAACAAGCAGGCTGTTGATCCCAGATCCCTATCTTAACAAGCAGGTTGTTGATCCCAGATCCCTATTTTAACAAGCAGGCTGTTGATCTCAGATGCTTATCTTAACAAGCAGGCTGTTGATCCCAGATCCCTATTTTAACAAGCAGGCTGTTGATCTCAGATGCTTATCTTAACAAGCAGGCTGTTGATCCCAGATCCCTATTTTAACAAGCAGGCTGTTGATCCCAGATCCCTATCTTAACAAGCAGGCTGTTGATCTCAGATGCTTATCTTAACAAGCAGGCTGTTGATCTCAGATCCCTATCTTAACAAGCAGGCTGTTGATCCCAGATTCCTATCTTAACAAGCAGGCTGTTGATCCCAGATCCCTATCTTAACAAGCAGGTTGTTGATCCCAGATCCCTATCTTAACAAGCAGGTTGTTGATCTCAGATCCCTATCTTAACAAGCAGGCTGTTGATCCCAGATCCCTATTTTAACAAGCAGGCTGTTGATCCCAGATCCCTATCTTAACAAGCAGGTTGTTGATCCCAGATCCCTATTTTAACAAGCAGGCTGTTGATCTCAGATGCTTATCTTAACAAGCAGGCTGTTGATCCCAGATCCCTATCTTAACAAGCAGGCTGTTGATCTCAGATGCTTATCTTAACAAGCAGGCTGTTGATCCCAGATCCCTATTTTAACAAGCAGGTTGTTGATCCCAGATCCCTATTTTAACAAGCAGGCTGTTGATCTCAGATGCTTATCTTAACAAGCAGGCTGTTGATCCCAGATCCCTATCTTAACAAGCAGGCTGTTGATCCCCGATTCCTATCTTAACAAGCAGGTTGTTGATCCCAGATCCCTATCTTAACAAGCAGGCTGTTGATCCCAGATCCCTATCTTAACAAGCAGGCTGTTGATCCCAGATCCCTATTTTAACAAGCAGGCTGTTGATCCCAGATCCCTATCTTAACAAGCTGGCTGTTGATCTCAGATGCTTATCTTAACAAGCAGGCTGTTGATCCCAGATTCCTATCTTAACAAGCAGGCTGTTGATCCCAGATCCCTATCTTAACAAGCAGGCTGTTGATCTCAGATGTTTATCTTAACAAGCAGGTTGTTGATCCCAGATCCCTATTTTAACAAGCAGGCTGTTGATCTCAGATGCTTATCTTAACAAGCAGGCTGTTGATCCCAGATGCTTATCTTAACAAGCAGGTTGTTGATCCCAGATCCCTATCTTAACAAGCAGGTTGTTGATCTCAGATCCCTATCTTAACAAGCAGGTTGTTGATCCCAGATCCCTATCTTAACAAGCAGGCTGTTGATCCCAGATCCCTATCTTAACAAGCAGGCTGTTGATCTCAGATGCTTATCTTAACAAGCAGGCTGTTGATCCCAGATCCCTATTTTAACAAGCAGGTTGTTGATCCCAGATCCCTATCTTAACAAGCAGGTTGTTGATCCCAGATCCCTATCTTAACAAGCAGGCTGTTGATCTCAGATGCTTATCTTAACAAGCAGGCTGTTGATCCCAGATCCCTATTTTAACAAGCAGGCTGTTGATCCCAGATCCCTATCTTAACAAGCAGGTTGTTGATCCCAGATCCCTATTTTAACAAGCAGGCTGTTGATCCCAGATCTCTACATGTATCTTAACAAGCAGGTTGTTGATCTCAGATCCCTATCTTAACAAGCAGGTTGTTGATCCCAGATCCCTATCTTAACAAGCAGGTTGTTGATCTCAGATCCCTATCTTAACAAGCAGGTTGTTGATCCCAGATCCCTATCTTAACAAGCAGGTTGTTGATCCCAGATCCCTATCTTAACAAGCAAGTTGTTGATCCCAGATCCCTATCTTAACAAGCAGGTTGTTGATCCCAGATCCCTATCTTAACAAGCAGGTTGTTGATCTCAGATCCCTATCTTAACAAGCAGGTTGTTAATCCCGAGCTATACTCTAAACTGCCAGTTGCAATTATTAAATTAAATTAAATTACTTAATTTATCAATTAAAAAAACCTCTACCTTTAACTCGGAACACTTCGCCACTGGTAGAATTGACGCTAAACGTGCAAGAGTCATCCTCGCTAGGAACAACTGTTGCAAACTGTAAATAATTTTTTTAAAACAACAAATTATTTTTGTAAGTTTCCTAAGCGCAATACTGTATATCGATTTATAATCGATAATATTACAGAAACATTTAATTACCGTTAATTGCAGTTCACCACGAGATCTTTGACCCTGGCGTTTATATTCTTCTTTCTAAAATATGCATAAATCCAGTTGAAAAAATGGTGCGAAAGTTACGAGAATTAGGCTACAGAACAATAACTATCCTGCATTGCTCACCTCATAGTATTCCAACGCACCAGTCTCCGCATTCAAAACAAACCAACGCGGTTGAAATCCTTTAACAACGTTGGTGAACTTTAATAGTGCGCCTTCAACAGTTTGCCTGAGATGGGCGCTCTCCTCCATATCGAATTGCTGCGCCAGGAAGAGGACAAAGCAATTTTAGATTAAAATTTCGGGTCTGCTTAGCAAAAAGCATACAAGACACTGGGTTTTTTTCTGTGAAAGACCTTTTCTTGTAGGACACAATTTTACACATGTTTCAAAAGTATTAAAATTGTGTCAGCTTCAATTAATTACAGATTTACCTTTTTTCTTTGCATAATGCTGCGCAATTTCTGTCGCTCATAAGGCGTCAAATTGTGAATATCGGCAATTGTTTTATCAAAATCATCGTCCATTGTTCCTCAATTATTGTCTTTTATTGTTATCTAAGTTCTTCAACTTAAGACAAATAAACAATCTCCAGTGTTGCTTTTCTTGATTGCAAAAGTTTAGCTTCCCTCTAGTAGAAATTGTTGCATGACTGTGAATTCAATTCATAAACAAGAAATTTATAATAAAACTTATTGGAAGAGGGACTTGTATTGCAATCTAATTAATATATGATTGTTCTATTGCAAACAAGATAAACACTAGGATTAAGTATCCAGATACTAATACATTTTAAGCATCAAAACCACAGTGCTATTTAGCACCTTAGCTCCAAAATTTTGGTGCAAAATTGAAAACCAGGATATCAACTGGTATCAGGTAAAAAAACTAAGACATCTCAACCTATACTTATAATTTAAACTTGATAAATTGACATCTGTACATTCTTTAAAGAGCTATTGCCCTGCTTTCTTATAACCAAGCATGTGACTTCCAATACAAAGCATTTATTGATAATGCAGTTCCTTTCAAAGGCTTTCTTACTAAAGAAAAAGTACACATTCTTTTCTACTATATAAGGAAATGCTTAAAAGATTGGTCTTTACCATGTAAAGCAGTTTTACATTAAGCTTACAAAATACCTCTAGTCTAATCTTTTTCTAGGGGAAATGTCTTGAGGTGTGCTCAGTTTTTTAACCTAGCAAAGTTTTTAAACTTAAAAGCCCCTGATGCAGTTGGTTTAGCCAAGGCGATGCTTTTTACAACAGAAAAAGTTTTGTCATTGATACTGACTTTAGATCAAAGGTTGGCAAAATCTAGCCTATAGGCCATATACAGTCTACAAAGCCTCTATCTAGCCCTTTGAAACTAGCCTGCTCAAAGTTGGTGTCTCTTCTTACCTCTCTTTCTCTTCTCAGTTTTCTCTTCTCTCCTTTCTTCATTTCTTTTCTTACCTTTTATTTCTCTCATCTCTTCTTTTCTGCCTTCTCTCCTTCCTCTGCTTTCCTCTTTTCCTTTTCTTCTTCACCTCTTTTGCTTTTTTCTCCTTTTTCCCCTCTAATTTTTCTCTCCTTATCTGACAACATAGTTTTTCTTTCATTCTCTTACTTCTTTTCTTCCTTCTCATCTATTATCTCTCCTTTCCTTGTGCATCTGGCCAATAGCCACAAGCTATATTCTTTCTGGCCCTTGCGATAAAAAATGTTTGCTAAAACTTGCTTTAGATCATACATGCGCAACTGCTGGCCGACCTGGCCGATCTGGCCACCGTAAATTGTGGTGGACCAGGGGTAAGTCGCAAAAATGCCACCCCAAAGAATACAGACGTAGTACTAATTAGATGCTGAGGCATTTATGGCTGATAAGACAGTCATAGTTACTCCTGCCGTTTACCCAAAACTGCGTTAATTTTGGTTTAGGGTTTTTTCACAGGTAAGTCACATTTTTGGTCAAAAAGTAAGTCGCATGGCCAGTGTAAATCAGGGGGGTTTCGCATGTATGCTTTAGATGGTTGTCTATCATATTGAGTTTAAAAGAAGACAAAGCAAAATTCATTTTATTAATTGTATAATATTATATAATAATACCCTTGTTTCCTATTTCCTAATATATTTGTTGATGTAACAGATATTTTTTAAAGAGAAGCCTACTAGGCCTAACTACCTAATATTTGCCTTATTGATATGGCAATGTCCTAGTTTCCTATGTTAAATTATTTTAACCCAAAATTTGAAATGAACAAACAAAAGCAAGTTTGTTAAAGATTTAAAATGAGTCTTAAGTCTTAAAAGGAGTATTACATGGCATAGTAATGTGTCAGCCAGTACAGAAAGTTGCCAAAGCTTTGCCAAAGTTGCCAAAGTTGCCAAAGAGGATTTTGATAGATTTCTGTTTCATGGAGAGAATTTTGATGGGTTTCTGTTTGACGGAGAAGATTTCAATGGATTTGGCACTTTCAGTCAATTAGAGAAAAGAGAAAAGAGATTATAGAAAAGAGTAGAAATGAAAGAGGAGAGATTAGAGATGACATATGCGAAAGAATAGGAGAGTAAGATGAGAATGAAGGAGAGAAAAGAGAAGAGGAGAGGGGAGATAAGAGGGGAGATATGAGGTAGCAGAGAGAGATGGGAGAGATGGAAGGAGAAAAAAGGGAAGGGATAAGAGTGTATAGAGGAAATAGAAGAGAGGAAAGAGTAGAGGAGAAAGATGAGTGAGATGAGGGATGAGAAATAAGAGAGGAGAGGAGAGAGAAGAGAGAAGATATGAGAAAAGAGGGGAGAAAATTTTATATTACTATTATTAATATCAATATACAAGAGAGAGTACAGACGAAAGACCAGGGAATCAAGGAGAAGAGATAAATAAGGTAATAGAGATGAGAGGAGAGAGAAGCAAGGAGAAGGGAGAGAGGTGAAAGGAGAGAGATAAAGAATTAGAGATTTAGAACTTATCATAGACTCAAGTGTTATAGACAAAATAAGAGCATATAAGGAAAAAGATACAGTTGAAAGAGCAAGCTACTATGTCTATATCTATAGCTCTTGACATTGTACTAGGCCTAGAATACTTAAAAAATATCAAAGACAAATAGCTGCCTTTTAGACAAGTGGCAAAACATTTGAGAAGGCCAAAGGCTTGGCAATAAAGAAGAAGTGTCAATATCAATTATTATAGTGTAACTGTTTTACACTATCAAATTATTAGATTCGATTTATATATACAATGCAATGCCATTTTTTGTTGGTTAGGCCTACCAACGTTATTATTGTTAAGCAAATCAAGGCACTACTTGCAAAATTACATGTCTAACATTTATCCACAAGCACCCAAATTAGACTTCTGTCTTCTACTCTTCATTACCATATTTTTAAGAATAACTTCAATGTATTTTGTAATTTTGATATCGAGGCTCTAGGCTAGTCTACGCCGTTATATTTGTACTTATTAAACGTATTATAAATTTCCGTACTTTTTAAATGACGATTAACTTGGCTTTAACAAATGAAAACAGTTTTTTATAAATTGTAAAAGTTTAAGAAGCATACTGATGTAAATTATTTTTTTAAACTATATTTTTTACTTTTGTAAACCATAATAAAAGAAAATTAATATGGAAATAGCAACTTACATGGCAATCGTAACTAGCCACTGAATTTGAATTCTTTGCAACAGACATTATAGTCTGTAGAGATCTCTTCGGATTTTAAGAATATATCCAAGCTACAGCAACAGTGTTGATACACTAATTGACGGTAATGTACTGAATAAAGTATTTCGAATTAAAAGTACGATTTTATTATAGAATCGCTGGCTGAGAGCCAAGATTAAGTATCATGAAAAAAATATTGCTGCGAATGATAACCATAACTTTTAGGGAGTAGGATTAAAGTTTCATAGTTTCGTTCAAAGAATAATTAGGCAATTTAAATTCAACTCTAACCTTTATTTACTGATAGAGTAGTAATTTAAAGGACCCAACTAAAAGTTGTTACCGTTACTCCTATTGACTTGGTTCTTGAGTAATTCTTCAAGCCAAGATACAAACAATACTTAATCGAGTGCTCCATCTGTATTGCATGTAAATAGCACTAAATTTATTTTCTCAAGTTGGTTAACACACACCAAATGTTTATTTATATACTATAAAATATTTCATTAGTTGCTTTCTATTATTGTTCAGTCAGTACAGTGCAATTTTGCGGACAAATATTTCATGCGAAATCAGAGTTAAAATTTTAACAATAAAAATATGGGAAAATTCGTTCGATACTGAAATTCGTCCGTTCGATACTGAGCTTTCCATCATATTTAATATTTGCCACAAACCGTCTTTTCCTAACTGCCCGGCTTATTATTCATTTTTCAGCTAAAAATTTTCCATTAGCCATGGTGTACAACTACACAAAGCCGCGCGGTCCCGTAGCCGCCATGTACAGCAGCCCGGGCCCCAAATACGGCCTGCCCGGCTTGGTGGGCCAGCCACACCACGACCCCCGCTCCGTGCACAACCGCGGCCCCGCCTATCAATTCGGTATGCGACACGGAAAGTTCAGCGACGACTCGAGCCCTGGACCTTGCTACCTGCCCGGTGCGAGAATTTTCCGCGATGGCAAGGACGGAACTCCGCAGTACTCGCTGTACGGCCGGCCCAAGGATGGCACAATGTTCTCGGCTCCCGGACCCGGCGCCTACAAGACCGACAACACCAACAAGGAGATCTACAGCAAGGCACCGGCCTACAGCTTCGGCGTCCGCCACATGGAATTCCGCACTGACAACACCCCCGGTGAGCGTCAGAGAGCGATAGCTAGTAAATCAACAGCCACTTAGGATTTGGGAAATCTGTGGGTAACAATTCGTTGTTATACAAACTTACACGCACAATCTACAGGACCCAACGCCTACACACCCGACCCGATGATGGGCAAGACTCTGCGCAGCGAGAAAAAATCCGCCCCAGCTGCGTCGCTGACTGGCCGCTCCAAGATTGGCGGCTTCCACGAGGATCTGCAGAAGGTGTCTTGTCTTATAATTTTTTACGATCTTTGCTTATTGTTGAAGAGAATATCAAATAATTCTTTTGTTTCTCCCGCCGCAGACGCCGGGCCCAGGCGCCTACAGCGTGACCTCGCCTGGCAAGTACAAGAACTCCCCGCCTGCCTACAGCATGACCAGCCGCAACGCCATGCCGGGTGACAGCACCACCAAGCCGGGTCCCGGAGCCCACTCACCTGAGCCGGTGAGTTATATTTGGCAGACATCAGTGGCAGATATTTCAAACAGCTGGAATTCAAATTAGAATTAAAAGACTCAAGCGTAAATACCTCGTCGCTGAGACAACCATTGGCTAGTCTACTTTCTTTCCACACCCACTCCTTCCCTGCTCAGCCATTGGGTAGCCCGCTTGCACCCACCCCCTTCCCTGCCCAGCCATTGGCTAAGCCCGCTTGCACCCACCCCCTTCCCTACCCAGCCATTGGCTAAGCCTGCTTGCACCCACCCCCTTCCCTGCCCAGCCATTGGCTAAGCCCGCTTGCACCCACCCCCTTACCTGCCCAGCCATTGGCTAAGCCCGCTTGCACCCACCCCCTTACCTGCCCAGCCATTGGCTAGCCCGCTTGTCTGAAAATAGCCACTCGGGCGGCTTTCAGGCAGTCAAGCATTTCGATATCGTGGATAATAAAGCCGATTGCTAAATCAAAACGCCCTCATTCTCATCTTCAGGGCTACAACTTCACCCGCAAGTCGGCCCCTAGCTGCAGCTTCGGTATTCGTCACTCGCAGTACAAGGGCGAGTCCATCACTGATGCCGATCTGGAGTGATTGGACCGAAGATCTATTGTGGCTTATCCAGAGCCACAGAACAATTTTTACCTGACATATTCTCGTAAATGTTGAGAAGCAGAACTTTCAAGCAGCAACTGTGTTAGAAAGACTCTTGTGTGACTTGTCAAATTATTATCGGCTTTGCTCACTTAATATTTTGTTGACACAAAACTTTGACCCGTTGTAAACTTGTATTGACGATTTACAGAAGCAGTAAGAGACAGAATGAATTGTTGTAACTATTAAGATAGGCCTCTAACTTCACTATTTATTTTCTAAAAAAAAGACCCCTGACTAGAGTGCAGCCAATCTGACCTAAACTCCCTGCGAACCGCGTGTTTTCATTGTTAATTTACAAATCCAGGGGTATTATTTTGTTTCTTTCAAGCCAATATTTCTTTTCTGTGGACGTTTTGATTTCTTCTTTTAGCTACCAAACCAATTTTTCGATAGCGTAATTTAATTGCTTTTTTCCAAGTTTCTCTGCGGAAAATGAAAACTGACGACTTTGCGGTACTGTAAAGAAGCTAGGTATTAATTATAACAAATTTATTTTCTATATTGGGTTCCAAAATACCTGCACTGCTGACCTAAGACACAAATCTAGATCTTCCCTTTACAAAAGTTTTATTATTTTCTGATTGTATTCGTTGTGATCTTTTTCCAATTTTATAGAAGTCTGCGGCGAGCGATTCTTGGAATAACATCGATTTTATTATTTTATATACTGATTCAATGCTTTCAGTGGAGCTTTTTGGTACACAAATAGAACTGCTTTCCCCTTTTTGTTGCTTTCTGTCTCTGCGACTGTGGTATCATCTGCTTTTTTCAATTTGCGCTCGTCTCTTTATTGTTTACTTGGCTGTTCTCAATTCTCGTAAAATAAAGTACAAAACTGACTTTAATTTCCCAAATTCTGTTGTCCGCTTCCAAAATATTGATAAATAGGGTTATTTTTCACAGTCTGCTAGCGCTGGTTCTTATCTTCTATGTTCCAACTGGAGAAATACACACGCGCACAGCTTGGGAATTTTGGACAGATCTGTGAGCAAATTTTCTGAACAATCTTGGACTTTAGCAGAGAAAATGATAGTTATTAAAGAGTTTTAAGATTTTTATATTTCTTAATCACTGACTGTATTTATGTATTAATGTATTAACGTGCCTGTCTCAATGTGTCTTTGTGCCTGTCTCAGTGTGTCTTTGTGCCTGTCTCAGTGTGTCTTGGTGCCTGTCTCAGTGTGTCTTGGTGCCTGTCTCAGTGTGTCTTGGTGCCTGTCTCAATGTGTCTTTGTGCCTGTCTCAATGTGTCTTTGTGCCTGTCTCAGTGTGTCTTTGTGCCTGTCTCAGTGTGTCTTGGTGCCTGTCTCAGTGTGTCTTGGTGCCTGTCTCAGTGTGTCTTGGTGCCTGTCTCAATGTGTCTTTGTGCCTGTCTCAGTGTGTCTTTGTGCCTGTCTCAGTGTGTCTTTGTGCTTGTCTCAGTGTGTCTTTGTGCCTGTTTCAGTGTGTCTTTGTGCCTGTCTCAGTGTGTCTTTGTGCCTGTCTCAGTGTGTCTTTGTGCCTGTCTCAGTGTGTCTTTTTGCCTGTCTCAGTGTGTCTTGGTGCCTGTCTCAGTGTGTCTTAGTGCCTGTCTCAGTGTGTCTTTGTGCCTGTCTCAGTGTGTCTTTGTGCCTGTCTCAGTGTGTCTTAGTGCCTGTCTCAGTGTGTCTTAGTGCCTGTCTCAGTGTGTCTTAGTGCCTGTCTCAGTGTGTCTTTGTGCCTGTCTCAGTGTGTCTTTGTGCCTGTCTCAGTGTGTCTTTGTGCCTGTCTCAGTGTGTCTTTGTGCCTGTCTCAGTGTGTCTTGGTGCCTGTCTCAGTGTGTCTTAGTGCCTGTCTCAGTGTGTCTTTGTGCCTGTCTCAGTGTGTCTTTGTGCCTGTCTCAGTGTGTCTTGGTGCCTGTCTCAGTGTGTCTTAGTGCCTGTCTCAGTGTGTCTTAGTGCCTGTCTCAGTGTGTCTTTGTGCCTGTCTCAGTGTGTCTTTGTGCCTGTCTCAGTGTGTCTTGGTGCCTGTCTCAGTGTGTCTTGGTGTCTGAAATAGTCAATGCTCAAGAGGGGTTGCTGAGAAGTGAGAACCAAGCTGTGTTGTCTGATTCCCTAACAACTTAATTTAATAAAAATTTATGACACCGTGATATTAAAAAGATATTTTTGTGTTTCAAGTGTCGCGTGTTAGTGTATGCTACTAATAGTAGACGCCAAAGAAAGGTGAAGCGATATAACTAAGGACATTGAATCAATTGGCAATTGGTTTAAGCAAATCATGAAGGCTGATTTGTCTGCTCTTGGCCAGCCAATAGGAGTTGGAGATGATAAACCCTATGAAAATTGGAATATTTCATAAGGAACTGAACTCTAGCATCAAGCATTAAGAGAGACGCCCTTAAGCAGAACCGTCATAAGTTTACATACATATAGCTCTGAAATGCCCCTAAGCCAAGTTATTGACGTAAACCAGAGATTTTTATAAGCCCAGCAACGGGAGCATGAACAGGATCGGAAAAAAATTTGAGCTTGGCCTGCTGCTGTTGCTGCTGCTGAAACTGTTGGCCGCGTCTGCTGGACAGGCTGCTGAGCGGCTCAGGGTCTACTGGAATGCCAGCAATCCGCTGTGAGTTTCTGGGGAGTGGGACGTGGGAGAGTATAGTAGGGAGAGTGGAGTAGGGAGAGTAGGGAGAGTGGAGTAGGGAGATTGGAGTAGGGAGAGTGGAGTAGGGAGAGTGGAGTAGGGAGAGTGGAGTAGGGGGTAGAGAGCAGGGCAGGCAGGCAGAGTAGGGAGAGTGGAGTAGGGGGTAGAGAGCAGGGCAGGCAGGCAGAGTAGGGAGAGTGGAGTAGGGGGTAGAGAGCAGGGCAGGCAGGCAGAGTAGGGAGAGTGGAGTGGGGGGTAGAGAGCAGGGCAGGCAGGCAGAGTAGGGAGAGTGGAGTAGAGAGAGTGGAGTAGGGGGTAGAGAGCAGGGCAGGCAGGCAGAGTAGGGAGAGTGGAGTAGGGGGTAGAGAGCAGGGCAGGCAGGCAGAGTAGAGAGAGTGGAGTAGAGAGAGTGGAGTAGGGGGTAGAGAGCAGGGCAGGCAGGCAGAGTAGAGAGAGTGGAGTAGGGGGTAGAGAGCAGGGCAGGCAGGCAGAGTAGAGAGAGTGGAGTAGGGGGTAGAGAGCAGGGCAGGCAGGCAGAGTAGGGAGAGTGGAGTAGGGGGTAGAGAGCAGGGCAGGCAGGCAGAGTAGAGAGAGTGGAGTAGAGAGAGTGGAGTAGGGGGTAGAGAGCAGGGCAGGCAGGCAGAGTAGAGAGAGTGGAGTAGGGGGTAGAGAGCAGGGCAGGCAGGCAGAGTAGAGAGAGTGGAGTAGGGGGTAGAGAGCAGGGCAGGCAGGCAGAGTAGGGAGAGTGGAGTAGGGGGTAGAGAGCAGGGCAGGCAGGCAGAGTAGGGAGAGTGGAGTAGGGGGTAGAGAGCAGGGCAGGCAGGCAGAGTAGAGAGAGTGGAGTAGAGAGAGTGGAGTAGGGGGTAGAGAGCAGGGCAGGCAGGCAGAGTAGAGAGAGTGGAGTAGAGAGAGTGGAGTAGGGGGTAGAGAGCAGGGCAGGCAGGCAGAGTAGAGAGAGTGGAGTAGGGGGTAGAGAGCAGGGCAGGCAGGCAGAGTAGAGAGAGTGGAGTAGGGGGTAGAGAGCAGGGCAGGCAGGCAGAGTAGAGAGAGTGGAGTAGGGGGTAGAGAGCAGGGCAGGCAGGCAGAGTAGGGAGAGTGGAGTAGGGGGTAGAGAGCAGGGCAGGCAGGCAGAGTAGAGAGAGTGGAGTAGGGGGTAGAGAGCAGGGCAGGCAGGCAGAGTAGAGAGAGTGGAGTAGAGAGAGTGGAGTAGGGGGTAGAGAGCAGGGCAGGCAGGCAGAGTAGAGAGAGTGGAGTAGGGGGTAGAGAGCAGGGCAGGCAGGCAGAGTAGAGAGAGTGGAGTAGGGGGTAGAGAGCAGGGCAGGCAGGCAGAGTAGAGAGAGTGGAGTAGGGGGTAGAGAGCAGGGCAGGCAGGCAGAGTAGGGAGAGTGGAGTAGGGGGTAGAGAGCAGGGCAGGCAGGCAGAGTAGAGAGAGTGGAGTAGGGGGTAGAGAGCAGGGCAGGCAGGCAGAGTAGAGAGAGTGGAGTAGAGAGAGTGGAGTAGGGGGTAGAGAGCAGGGCAGGCAGGCAGAGTAGAGAGAGTGGAGTAGGGGGTAGAGAGCAGGGCAGGCAGGCAGAGTAGGGAGAGTGGAGTAGGGGGTAGAGAGCAGGGCAGGCAGGCAGAGTAGGGAGAGTGGAGTAGGGGGTAGAGAGCAGGGCAGGCAGGCAGAGTAGAGAGAGTGGAGTAGGGGGTAGAGAGCAGGGCAGGCAGGCAGAGTAGAGAGAGTGGAGTAGGGAGAGTGGAGTAGGGGGTAGAGAGCAGGGCAGGCAGGCAGAGTAGGGAGAGTGGAGTAGGGGGTAGAGAGCAGGGCAGGCAGGCAGAGTAGAGAGAGTGGAGTAGGGGGTAGAGAGCAGGGCAGGCAGGCAGAGTAGAGAGAGTGGAGTAGGGGGTAGAGAGCAGGGCAGGCAGGCAGAGTAGAGAGAGTGGAGTAGGGGGTAGAGAGCAGGGCAGGCAGGCAGAGTAGGGAGAGTGGAGTAGAGAGAGTGGAGTAGGGGGTAGAGAGCAGGGCAGGCAGGCAGAGTAGAGAGAGTGGAGTAGAGAGAGTGGAGTAGGGGGTAGAGAGCAGGGCAGGCAGGCAGAGTAGAGAGAGTGGAGTAGGGGTAGAGAGCAGGGCAGGCAGGCAGAGTAGAGAGAGTGGAGTAGAGAGAGTGGAGTAGGGGGTAGAGAGCAGGGCAGGCAGGCAGAGTAGAGAGAGTGGAGTAGGGGGTAGAGAGCAGGGCAGGCAGGCAGAGTAGAGAGAGTGGAGTAGGGGGTAGAGAGCAGGGCAGGCAGGCAGAGTAGGGAGAGTGGAGTAGGGGTAGAGAGCAGGGCAGGCAGGCAGAGTAGGGAGAGTGGAGTAGGGGGTAGAGAGCAGGGCAGGCAGGCAGAGTAGGGAGAGTGGAGTAGAGAGAGTGGAGTAGGGGGTAGAGAGCAGGGCAGGCAGGCAGAGTAGAGAGAGTGGAGTAGAGAGAGTGGAGTAGGGGGTAGAGAGCAGGGCAGGCAGGCAGAGTAGAGAGAGTGGAGTAGAGAGAGTGGAGTAGGGGGTAGAGAGCAGGGCAGGCAGGCAGAGTAGGGAGAGTGGAGTAGGGGGTAGAGAGCAGGGCAGGCAGGCAGAGTAGGGAGAGTGGAGTAGAGAGAGTGGAGTAGGGGTAGAGAGCAGGGCAGGCAGGCAGAGTAGGGAGAGTGGAGTAGGGGGTAGAGAGCAGGGCAGGCAGGCAGAGTAGGGAGAGTGGAGTAGGGGGTAGAGAGCAGGGCAGGCAGGCAGAGTAGAGAGAGTGGAGTAGGGGTAGAGAGCAGGGCAGGCAGGCAGAGTAGGGAGAGTGGAGTAGGGGTAGAGAGCAGGGCAGGCAGGCAGAGTAGGGAGAGTGGAGTAGGGGGTAGAGAGCAGGGCAGGCAGGCAGAGTAGAGAGAGTGGAGTAGGGGGTAGAGAGCAGGGCAGGCAGGCAGAGTAGGGAGAGTGGAGTAGGGGGTAGAGAGCAGGGCAGGCAGGCAGAGTAGGGAGAGTGGAGTAGGGGGTAGAGAGCAGGGCAGGCAGGCAGAGTAGACGGCAGTTGAGTTAGAGAACAGTGGCTAGATGCACAGACAAGACAGAGATCACACAGCCGCACAAGTTTTTAAAGCCAGTACAGCAGAACAGCAAGGCTTATTTGACCAAACAATGCTCGAGTGCAGACTGAAGCGTAACCGGACGAGAGCTTACACAAAATGGATTCGGCGAGGCTTGTGACTCAAAACTTAGCAGTGGAGGGAGTGGGAAGGGAAGAGAGGGCAGCGCAGAGCAACTGAGTCAATAGGGGAGGCGGCTGTCTATTGCAAGAAGATGGCCAATTGTTTGGCGGGCTTGTTGATGAAGCTGGCAACACTGGCGGAGGGGACCCTGACTTGGCCTGCTTAAATAAAGATATATGCTGCAATACAGCCACAGTGAATTATTAGCATAGGGCCAGCTCTCTGAACAAACGCAAAAGCCAACAGATAAAAAACACACAAAAGCAACAAGCGTCCGGGGGGGGGGCTCTTTGTCCGAAAGCAGACTCTTGTTCGGCTTCTGTCTCTGGCTTGCTTTTTTGCCGTGTTTCGTGTCTTGCCAGAACTGCGGCTGTAGGGTCGGCTTGCGGCCTGATTAAACAATGCAAAAGCGGGATTTCTCAGTTCTCGGAGAAAGAAAAAAAACTAGAATGAGCTGCTTTCTACGGGAGCGGAAGACGACAGTGAAAGCAGAGCTTGTTGTAGCATAGAAAATATTGTAATGCCGAGTTGGTTCAGATTTGCTCGTGCATGTATTAATTGGAAAGGTTCTAAGAGGACTGAACAGCCCCTCAACAGAATGGCCCGCGTTCATTTAACACGGGTTATTGATTTTTCAAGTCGATTTTTTTCGCTTTTAAGCAAAAGAAAATTTTCTTATCTCTTCCGAGTCATAGCCGCTCAGTTGGAATGGAGCAGAATCTTCTCTCGAAGTTTTGAGTAGGATCGTAAAACCAATTCGTTGCTTTTAGGAAGAGGCAAAGAGAGGAGAGTTCTGAGGTTGACAAAAATTCCTTTGCGAAATCCTCGCTCACCTGCAATCTTCTGTCGTCTGCCTTTCGTGCAACTCGAGTTCTAAAATTTCGAACTTCGATTTCTTCCCGAAATTGGGAATTGAGAGGGTGAGAGTTGAGATCGCAAAAATTGAGTGCATGACTCACTCCAGGGGTCGGAAATGGTTCCTGATTTAAAGCTGCATAAATCTGGTTAAATTTCTGCGCTAAATGGCTTAAGATTTCGGCTAGGATAAAGACAGGAGAATCGGCACCCTTATCTCTTAGACAGGTAGATAAAGACTCAGGAGAATCGGCACCCTTATCTCTTAGACAGGTAGATAAAGACTCAGGAGAATCGGCACCCTTATCTCTTAGACAGGTAGATAAAGACTCAGGAGAATCGGCGCCCTTATCTCTTAGGCAGGTAGATAAAGACTCTGGTGAATCGGCGCCCTTATCTCTTAGGCAGGTAGATAAAGACTCAGGAGAATCGGCACCCTTATCTCTTAGGCAGGTAGATAAAGACTCTGGTGAATCGGCGCCCTTATCTCTTAGGCAGGTAGATAAAGACTCTGGTGAATCGGCGCCCTTATCTCTTAGGCAGGTAGATAAAGACTCAGGAGAATCGGCGCCCTTATCTCTTAGGCA
This sequence comes from Macrostomum lignano, assembly GCA_002269645.1. Taxonomy (NCBI): domain Eukaryota; kingdom Metazoa; phylum Platyhelminthes; family Macrostomidae; genus Macrostomum; species Macrostomum lignano. Next base: position 250,909 of record NIVC01000330.1, read on the forward strand.
GGTAGATAAAGACTCAGGAGAATCGGCGCCCTTATCTCTTAGGCAGGTAGATAAAGACTCAGGAGAATCGGCGCCCTTATCTCTTAGGCAGGTAGATAAAGACTCTGGTGAATCGGCGCCCTTATCTCTTAGGCAGGTAGATAAAGACTCAGGAGAATCGGCGCCCTTATCTCTTAGGCAGGTAGATAAAGACTCAGGAGAATCGGCGCCCTTATCTCTTAGGCAGGTAGATAAAGACTCTGGTGAATCGGCGCCCTTATCTCTTAGACAGGTAGATAAAGACTCTGGTGAATCGGCGCCCTTATCTCTTAGGCAGGTAGATAAAGACTCTGGTGAATCGGCGCCCTTATCTCTTAGGCAGGTAGATAAAGACTCAGGAGAATCGGCGCCCTTATCTCTTAGGCAGGTAGATAAAGACTCAGGAGAATCGGCGCCCTTATCTCTTAGGCAGGTAGATAAAGACTCAGGAGAATCGGCGCCCTTATCTCTTAGGCAGGTAGATAAAGACTCAGGAGAATCGGCGCCCTTATCTCTTAGGCAGGTAGATAAAGACTCAGGAGAATCGGCGCCCTTATCTCTTAGGCAGGTAGATAAAGACTCAGGAGAATCGGCGCCCTTATCTCTTAGGCAGGTAGATAAAGACTCAGGAGAATCGGCGCCCTTATCTCTTAGGCAGGTAGATAAAGACTCAGGAGAATCGGCGCCCTTATCTCTTAGGCAGGTAGATAAAGACTCTGGTGAATCGGCGCCCTTATCTCTTAGACAGGTAGATAAAGACTCTGGTGAATCGGCGCCCTTATCTCTTAGGCAGGTAGATAAAGACTCTGGTGAATCGGCGCCCTTATCTCTTAGGCAGGTAGATAAAGACTCAGGAGAATCGGCGCCCTTATCTCTTAGGCAGGTAGATAAAGACTCTGGTGAATCGGCGCCCTTATCTCTTAGACAGGTAGATAAAGACTCTGGTGAATCGGCGCCCTTATCTCTTAGGCAGGTAGATAAAGACTCTGGTGAATCGGCGCCCTTATCTCTTAGACAGGTAGATAAAGACTCTGGTGAATCGGCGCCCTTATCTCTTAGGCAGGTAGATAAAGACTCTGGTGAATCGGCGCCCTTATCTCTTAGACAGGTAGATAAAGACTCTGGTGAATCGGCGCCCTTATCTCTTAGGCAGGTAGATAAAGACTCTGGTGAATCGCCACCCTTATCTCTTAGACAGGTAGATAAAGACTCTGGTGAATCGCCACCCTTATCTCTTAGGCAGGTAGATAAAGACTCAGGAGAATCGGCGCCCTTATCTCTTAGGCAGGTAGATAAAGACTCAGGAGAATCGGCGCCCTTATCTCTCTTAGGCAGGTAGATAAAGATCCAGGTGAATCGGCGCCCTTATCTCTCTTAGGCAGGTAGATAAAGACTCAGATGAATCGCCACCCTTATCTCTCTTAGGCAGGTAGATAAAGATCCAGTTGAATCGGCACCCTTATCTCTCTTAGGCAGGTAGATAAAGATCCAGGTGAATCGGCGCCCTTATCTCTCTTAGGCAGGTAGATAAAGACTCAGGAGAATCGGCACCCTTATCTCTCTTAGGCAGGTAGATAAAGATCCAGGTGAATCGCCACCCTTATCTCTCTTAGGCAGGTAGATAAAGATCCAGGTGAATCGCCACCCTTATCTCTCTTAGGCAGGTAGATAAAGATCCGGGTGAATCGGCACCCTTATCTCTCTTAGGCAGGTAGATAAAGAAAGGTGAAGAAGATAAAGAAAGATAAAGAAAGATAAAGAAAGATAAAGGTGAATCGGCTCTCTCCTAATCATTTGGCAATAAGAAATTAAGAACCCGTCTCTAATCACCTCGTTGACATATTTCTAAGAAAACGCAAAGAAGTCCTAGTTATTATATTCGAGCTAAACAAGGTGAAAACGCGACCAATCCTTCAAAAGCAATCATCCATAAGTGCTGCAAGAACGAAGGGAAGGATTTTCCCAGTTAGAATCCTTCGCACCTTGAAAGTCCATAGGGGTGCCGATGAGGCAGGAGGCTGAGAGTAAGAAAAGGCGTCAGCGGGAACAAACATTTGGCAAAGCGAAGTTCACCTGTTAGTTGAAAAGAAAAGCACACGCGGGATGAAAAATGCCTGACAGACGAGGTCACAAGAAAACTCCCCATTTGCTTTTACACTTCAACCGACTTTCTCCCTTATGTTCAGAAGAATTTTAACGCGGGACATTTTCTGGAATTTCTGTTCTGACAAAGTTCGAAATTATGGGGCAGAGCAGCTCAGCGGTTAACGCGGCTGACTCTCGCGCCACGATCCGCGCCGCGATCCCTGGTTCGATTCCATGCGAAACACACTCGTTTAGGATGATGTCACCGAAGGCGTTGCGCCAGGCTGGCCGCAGTCCCCCAGCGAATTTTTTAAAACTCAAGTTCCAAATCAATAGAAAATGTACTAGCAGATAGCTAACCTGGTGTCCCGGGTATCCCAGGTGTCCCAGGTGTCTCAGATGTCCCAGGTGTCCCAGGTTTCCCAGGTGCCTCAGGTGTCACTGCTGTCCCAGGTGTCCCAGTTGTCACAGGTGTCTTAGGTGTTCCAGGTGTCCCAGGTGTCTCAGGTGTCTAAGGTGTCACTGGTGTCCCAGGTGTCCCAGGTGTCTCAGGTGTCCCAGGTGTCTCAGGTGTCACTGGTGTCTCAGGTGTCTCAGGTGTCTCAGGTGTCTCAGGTATCTCAGGTGTCTCATGTGTCTCAGGTGTCCCATGTGTCCCAGTTGTCCCAGGTGTTCCAGTTGTCCCAGTTGTCCCAGGTGTTCCAGTTGTCCCAGGTGTTCCAGGTGTCCCAGTTGTCCCAGGTGTCCCAGTTGTCCCATGTATCCCAGGTGTCCCAGTTTTCCCAGGTGTCCCAGTTCTTCCAGGTGTCCCAGGTGTCCCAGTTCTTCCAGGTGTCCCAGGTGTCCCAGTTCTTCCAGGTGTCCCAGGTGTCCCAGGTGTCTTAGGTGTTCCAGTTGTTCCAGGTGTCACTGGTGTCCCAGGTGTCTTAGGTGTTCCAGTTGTTCCAGGTGTCACTGGTGTCCCAGGTTTCCCCGAAGTTTTAAGCGAGCAGTGAAGCGCAGCAGCTCAGTGGGATTGGAAAATGGGATAATTAGATGAGGAAGTGGGGCGAAAGCAGACATGGATAGCCATTGCCATCTACACAGGGTAGGAAAAGAAGTTAGCTTGCTCTAGCAATATCAGGATCATTGCAGCTTCCCTTCTTCATCTGGGCTCTTACATCCTGCATCCAGCTCTAGTTCTTCTATTAAATCCTCCATACACTCCCCCCATATTTTGCTCTCCATCTCTTTTCGTCATCCCCAGACTCTTTGGGATTCTGGGGGATTCTATTATGAAAGATCCACACCCCTATTCAGGAGAAGCTGCTCACCCACCCCAGAAATCAGAGCCAGAAGCAGCAGCCAGAGAAAGGTAAAAGTGGAGAGAAAGAAAGCTGCTGGCGACTTTAGAGAAAAAAAATGTTCTGCAATTCCGCTCGTCTCCAGTCTGCAGGCCCAGCAGTGCAGCTGCTTTCATTGCTGAATGGAGACTGGGGAAAAAACTGAAGCTCTTGCTGCCCCCCAGCTCAAATGCAGCAATTGCAGACTTTCATTGCATCGCCCCCCTCTCCTCAGAGCTTCTCTCTTTTAATTCGTTCCTTTTCTCTCGCAACAAATTGTGTGCGTTTTTCTGTGACTGACAGACCAGGCTTTTCAATTCTTGGCTCTGCACAATCAGTAGCGCTTGTGGAGGAGTGAAAATCTATTGATAGAATCGTGATAGATAGATGGTCCAAAAAACTAAATGAAAGAGGCAACCAAGCTCAATGAATGAATAGAGCTGAAATTCTGCCTTCTGTCTTCTACATGGTATCCATCGGCCTAGGACAAAGAGACAGTGGCGCCAACCAAGAGACAGTGGCGCCAATAAGAGACAGTGGCGCCAATAAGAGACAGTGGCGCCAACCAAGAGACAGGGGCGCCAATAAGAGACAGTGGCGCCAATAAGAGACAGTGGCGCCAATAAGAGACAGTGGCGCCAATCAAGAGACAATGGCGCAAATAAGAGACAGGGGCGCTAACAAGAGATAGGGGCGCCAACCAAGAGACAGGGACGTCCACCAAAAGATAGGGGCGAACATCAATAGACAGAGACGCCCACTATGGCCAAAACGCAAAGGACCATAGATAGCAGCGGTCCGAACCGAAAACTGAAGCTCTTGCTGCCCCCCAGCTCAAATGCAGCAATTGCAGACTTTCATTGCATCGCCCCCCTCTCCTCAGAGCTTCTCTCTTTTAATTCGTTCCTTTTCTCTCGCAACAAATTGTGTGCGTTTTTCTGTGACTGACAGACCAGGCTTTTCAATTCTTGGCTCTGCACAATCAGTAGCGCTTGTGGAACCAAGCTCAATGAATGAATAGAGCTGAAATTCTGCCTTCTGTCTTCTACATGGTATCCATCGGCCTAGGACAAAGAGACAGTGGCGCCAACCAAGAGACAGTGGCGCCAATAAGAGACAGTGGCGCCAATAAGAGACAGTGGCGCCAACCAAGAGACAGGGGCGCCAATAAGAGACAGTGGCGCCAATAAGAGACAGTGGCGCCAATAAGAGACAGTGGCGCCAATCAAGAGACAATGGCGCAAATAAGAGACAGGGGCGCTAACAAGAGATAGGGGCGCCAACCAAGAGACAGGGACGTCCACCAAAAGATAGGGGCGAACATCAATAGACAGAGACGCCCACTATGGCCAAAACGCAAAGGACCATAGATAGCAGCGGTCCGAACCCAAAGGACCATATATAGCACAGCAGCGGCCGGGACCCAAAGGACCATAGATAGCAGCGGCCGGAACCCGAATGACCATAGATAGCAGCGGCCGGAACCCAAATGACCATAGATAGCAGCGGCCGGAACCCGAATGACCATAGATAGCAGCGGCCGGAACCCAAATGATCATAGATAGCAGCGGCCGGAACCCAAATGACCATAGATAGCAGCGGCCGGAACCCAAATGACCATAGATAGCAGCGGCCGGAACCCAAATGACCATAGATAGCAGCGGCCGGAACCCAAATGACCATAGATAGCAGCGGCCGGAACCCAAATGACCATAGATAGCAGCGGCCGGAACCCAAATGACCATAGATAGCAGCGGCCGGAACCCAAATGACCATAGATAGCAGCGGCCGGAACCCAAATGACCATAGATAGCAGCGGCCGGAACCCAAATGACCATAGATAGCAGCGGCCGGAACCCAAATGACCATAGATAGCAGCGGCCGGAACCCAAATGACCATAGATAGCAGCGGCCGGAACCCAAATGACCATAGATAGCAGCGGCCGGAACCCAAATGACCATAGATAGCAGCGGCCGGAACCCAAATGACCATAGATAGCAGCGGCCGGAACCCAAATGACCATAGATAGCAGCGGCCGGAACCCAAAGGACCATAGATAGCAGCGGCCGGAACCCAAAGGACCATAGATAGCAGCGGCCGGAACCCAAATGACCATAGATAGCAGTTGCTCTAGAATAATTTTAATTTTCCTCACTTCAGCTTCAAGCCATCAGGAGAGAACTTGCTGAAGATCCAGCGAGAAACAAACGAGCTGATCTTTGTGTGTCCGAAAGGCGGTCTGGAATTCTACGCAATTTACTGGGTGAGAAAATTGATAAGGACTCTTTTCGGATTATGAATTATTGCAGTTCAGCTTCTGTGGATGAATAGGAATTCAATTAATAGATTTGCAGATGATATAAACGGGTATAAACTTATCGATGAGTCAGATTTTTTCTTCCGGTGTTGACTTCGAAATGCGATATTGAGAAAATATATGAGCTGTAAAGTTTTTGATAAGGCTCAACTGTCAGGCTAGATTTGATAATATGCTAATTTATGGAAGCCTAATATTTATGGCCTGCAGAATAGCCCTTGCTAAAATGGCTATGGTGAACTCAGATGCTAGTCTGCTCACAAGAAGTCAAAGAAAGGCGGTAGCGGTCAACATCAAAGGATCTGAGAGGTGGTAGCGATCAACATCAAAGTGTCTGAGAGGTGGTAGCGATCAACATCAAAGTGTCTGAGAGGTGGTAGCGGCGGTCAACATCAAAGAATCTGAGAGGTGGTAGCCGCGGTCAACATCAAAGGATCTAAAAGGTGGTAGCGGCGGTCAACATCAAAGGATCTGAGAGGTGGTAGCGGCGGTCAATATCAAAGGATCTGAGAGGTGGTAGCCGCGGTCAACATCAAAGGATCTAAAAGGTGGTAGCGGCGGTCAACATCAAAGGATCTGAGAGGTGGTAGCGGCGGTCAACATCAAAGGATCTGAGAGGTGGTAGCCGCGGTCAACATCAAAGGATCTAAAAGGTGGTAGCGGCGGTCAACATCAAAGGATCTGAGAGGTGGTAGCGGCGGTCAACATCAAATGATCTGAGAGGTGGTAGCGATCAACATAAGTGTCTGAGAGGTGGTAGCGGCGGTCAACATCAAAGGATCTGAGAGGTGGTAGCGATCAACATCAAAGTGTCTGAGAGGTGGTAGCGGCGGTCAACATCAAATGATCTGAGAGGTGGTAGCGGCGGACCCGGCGGTCAATATCAAAGTGTCTGAGAGGTGGTAGCGGCGGTCAACATCAAAGAATCTGAGAGGTGGTAGCCGCGGTCAACATCAAAGGATCTAAAAGGTGGTAGCGGCGGTCAACATCAAAGGATCTGAGAGGTGGTAGCCGCGGTCAACATCAAAGGATCTAAAAGGTGGTAGCGGCGGTCAACATCAAAGGATCTGAGAGGTGGTAGCGGCGGTCAATATCAAAGTGTCTGAGAGGTGGTAGCGGCGGTCAACATCAAAGGATCTGAGAGGTGGTAGCGGCGGTCAACATTAAAGTGTCTTAGAGGTGGTATCGGCGGTCAACATCAAAGGATCTGAGAGGTGGTAGCGGCGGTCAACATCAAAGGATCTGAGAGGTGGTAGCCGCGGTCAACATCAAAGGATCTGAGAGGTGGTAGCGGCGGTCAACAGCCGAGTTCATAGAGTTTATGAACTCTCTATATACTACAACTGACGTGTTGTTTGTATGTATGATGCAACGTAATTCCTCCTAGGCTACTTGCAACTCTGCGTTGAAAGATTATTTTTAATAAACCGATACCACACACTGCCAACACCATAAAATCCAACTTCAGACTTATTCAGCCGCTGATTGGCGTCACTGCACCAACGGTACTTTGATGTTCAGCTGTCGTCACAGAGAGTACTTCATGCTGCCTATGCGACTCTACTCTGCCGATCCAACGGTGCCGAACTTCAATGGCCCAGTGTACTTTTACAGTGAGTACTGGGGCTGCTTTCGATCTGTTCTGATCTCAATCTGTCTCTGACTCGACCTGTCTGTCTCTGTCTCGTCCTGTCTTTCTCTCTGTCTCGTCCTGTCTGTCTCTGTCTCGTCCTGTCTTTCTCTGAATCGTCCTATCTGTCTCTGACTCGTCCTGTCTGTCTCTGACTCGTCCTGTCTGTCGCTGTCTCTTTCTGTCTTTCTCTCTGTCTCGTCCTGTCTGTCTCTGTCTCGTTCTGTCTTTCTCTCTGTCTCTGTCTCGTCCTGTCTTTCTCTGTCCCGTCCTGTCTGTCTCTGTCTCGTCCTGTCTGTCTCTGACTCGTCCTGTCTTCTGGTTTTGTCTTGTCTTTCTCTCTGCCGTATCCTGCCTCTCATCAAGAGTATGCTCTAACTGATCAATATTGCTTGTGCTCATCGCTTTGCATTCAAATATCACGTAAAAAATTGACTCGGGAAAATTCAGCTTTAAAATTTAAAATAAATCTAATTGAAATGATAGAAAAGAAGCCGTATGCCACTCTGCAGACCCTTTTATTATTGAATTTCACTCAACATACCCAGCAGCGCAAAAGCAAGCATGGCTTTTTTTACTTTTCCTGCTGCATGACTGGCAGCTCCTAGAGATAGAGATCAGGCAGGCAGGCACAGAAAGATAGGGAGGGAATCAAGCAAACGCTTTGAAAACCCGTTCACAATTTTCTGCTGCTTCCAATAGTGCTCAGAGAAAAGCAGAGAGAGAAAGAGAGAGAAAGGACGCTGCCTGGTTCTCATTTTTCATCTCGCGAACCGAACAGTTCACGCACTAGTAGCTCAGGTGCCGCCTCTGCTGAGTTGAGTAATCATTTTTTTTCAGCCGAATCTGAGCATCGATTGAGCGCTGGGCTCATCAATTTCTGCGCCTCTTTCTCTGTTGCTTTACTCTTGTTGCTGTTCCTGATAGAGCCAGCTCAGGGGGGAGAAGCATCAGGTGTCTGGGGACTCACCCATATCCTTGCCTACACTGTATACTGCTCTCAGTTCTCGCCTCGGTTATTCCAGAGGGGAGGGCAACCGTGAAAGCATTGGTTTTTTCTTTGCTTTTTTCCCGGGCATCTGTCTGCCTACCTGTCTGTCTGTCTGTCTGTCTGTCTGTCTGTCTGTCTGTCTGTCTGTCTGTCTGTCTGTCTGTCTGTCTGTCTGTCTGTCTGTCTGTCTGTCTGTCTGTCTGTCTGTCTGTCTACCTGCCTGTCTGTCTACCTGCCTGTCTGTCTGTCTGTCTGTCTGTCTGTCTGTCTGTCTGTCTGTCTGTCTGTCTGTCTGTCTGTCTGTCTGTCTGTCTGTCTGTCTGTCTGGCCCACAGTGCGCTAAATTTAATGTGGCATTGTACAAACACGATGCATTCGTACTCGAATAGCTGATTAAGTTTCCCTACTCGCTACTCGAATCCCATTTCGAGAAGCCGCTCTCTAGATCCCCCTTCCTCCCCGAACCCATCGGAGCGGCAGTCTGGCTGACCCCAGATAGCCCCCCCCGTCGCCACGGCATTGGTTTCAATTTGCTCCAGCTTCCCATGATGAAGCGCTACGAGGTGATGCACGGCGAAGCCGGCCTGTCAACTCAATCAATTTCCTTTGCCCAAACCGAAACCCCAGAGCGAACATTTGCAACATAGCTGACATTTGCAACGGGAGATATTCGCTCTAGTAAGTGTGGGCTGCGCAGCGTGATGGGACGGCCACGGCCATTCATCCTTGAGTGGTTCGAAAATTAATTGACCAGCAGGCAGCAGCGAAACGGAATGCGGGTGCACAAGGGATGGAGATTGGCATGCAAATTGCACTGCATTCCAGTTCAGATCCCTGCTTCGCTACTGTTGCACTGAGCTCAACTACCGGAATTGGGGGTGCTGTCTCTGTCTCCCTCTCCCCCTGCTTCTCTCTAATTCTCTGTCTCCCTCTCCCCCTGCTTCTCTCTAATTCTCTGTCTCCCTCTCCCCCTGCTTCTCTCTGATTCTCTGTCTCCCTCTCCCCTGCTTCTCCCTGATTCTCTGTCTCCCTCTCCCCCTGCTTCTCTCTAATTCTCTGTCTCCCTCTCCCCCTGCTTCTCTCTGATTCTCTGTCTCCCTCTCCCCTGCTTCTCCCTGATTCTCTGTCTCCCTCTCCCCTGCTTCTCTCTGATTCTCTGTCTCCCTCTCCCCCTGCTTCTCCCTGATTCTCTGTCTCCCTCTCCCCCTGCTTCTCCCTGATTCTCTGTCTCCCTCTCCCCCTACTTCTCCCAGATTCTCTGTCTCCCTCTCCCTCTGCTTCTCTCTGATTCTCTGTCTCCCTCTCCCTCTGCTTCTCTCCAATTCTCTGTCTGCCTCTCCCTCTGCTTCTCTCTGATTCTCTGTCTCCCTCTCCCCCTACTTCTCTCTGATTCTCTGTCTCCCTCTCCCTCTGCTTCTCTCTAATTCTCTGTCTGCCTCTCCCCCTGCTTCTGTCTGCCTCTCCCCCTGCTTCTGTCTGCCTCTCCCCCTGCTTCTGTCTGATTCTCTGTCTGCCTCTCCCTCTGCTTCTCTCTGATTCTCTGTCTGCCTCTCCCTCTGCTTCTCTCTGATTCTCTGTCTGCCTCTCCCCCTGCTTCTGTCTGATTCTCTGTCTGCCTCTCCCCCTGCTTCTGTCTGATTCTCTGTCTGCCTCTCCCCCTGCTTCTGTCTGATTCTCTGTCTGCCTCTCCCCCTGCTTCTGTCTGATTCTCTGTCTGCCTCTCCCCCTGCTTCTGTCTGATTCTCTGTCTGCCTCTCCCCCTGCTTCTGTCTGCCTCTCCCCCTGCTTCTGTCTGCCTCTCCCCCTGCTTCTCTCTGATTCTCTGTCTCCCTCTCCCCTGCTTCTCCCTGATTCTCTGTCTCCCTCTCCCCCTGCTTCTCTCTGATTCTCTGTCTGCCTCTCCCTCTGCTTCTCTCTGATTCTCTGTCTCCCTCTCCCTCTGCTTCTCTCTGATTCTCTGTCTGCCTCTCCCCCTGCTTCTGTCTCTTGCTTCGCGCAGTCCTTTGATATGTTTGAAAATCATAAATCAAACAGAAACTCAGCTCCAAGGGTTGCCAGGACCCTGCAAACCAGCGCCCTCATTAGCGCCATGGCCTGGTCCTTCTGCATTACCCATCTTGCTCGAGAATCTGCTCAAATTTTCTTTCCAACTCCTCGAATCTCTGGCGCGTCAACAACATTACGGGATGCCCCTCCCCCCCCCCGAGGCCATAGCCGCATGCCCTCATCTCTCACCACACCGGGCCTCCCTCCGCGTACACCTCATCAAGAGGCTGCATGCATTGGATAGAATGAGGCTGGCAAGAGAAACAGCTGAGTGAACGAACGGGAAGGCACAACCAAAATTAAGAGGCAAAAGCTTTTCCAAGGGACAATATATTAACACTCTGACTTGAAGAATGCTGCAGGCTGGAGTGCTTGGTCAGATTCAGAAGTGGCCACCTCTTCCCCGTCTCCCAACTGCTCAGAAGGTGATGAAGGCAGGGGCTTGGAGAAGTAGCAGCTTCCTCAGCTTCGTGGTGTCCCCCCCCCCCCAATGTCCCAGATTTGACCTGCAGGCGCTAGGCAAAAAGATGCGCGCATGCTTCACATGTATTTGTATAATATCGCTACACACCCTCTGCCCAACCCCGCTCATTCCAGCTCCATCAACCGGCAGTCCGCTGGGCGTAGATCAAAAGCAGGGCGGCGCGTGCCTTTCCAGGAATATGCGGCTCAAGGCGGTCGTCTCCGGTAAGGGCGGCAGCGTTGGTGTTGAATAAAAAAGAGTAACAGAGTAGAATTTTATCCTCAGCTGGCAATGAAACTGCCAATCCTCCGCTAAATCCCCTTTTTCGCTTAGCCCGGAATTAAAAATGCATCCGATTCCCTGGTTGGAGACAGCAGCACTTCCAGGTATTCTACTTGGGCTGCTCTGTGTCCCCTCTCTCTCTCTCTCCGGTTTTCGCTGAGTGCTCCCGCTTGCCAGTAAGGTCGCTCACAGCCCTGTGCATTTCATGAGAACCTAATGTTGATCCCGGGGTTTTTAGGACTGGCATACTCACTATGCCTCTCTTTCTCTATGCAATGTCAACTATCCTTTCTCCTAATTACTCTCCATTCTCTCCTCTCCCTCTCCCGCTTTACCCTCTCCCTCTCTACCCCTCTCCTTCTCTACCCGTCTCTCTCTCTACCCGTCTCTCCCTCTCTACCTGTCTCTCCCTCTCTACCCGTCTCTACCCCTCTCCCTCTCTACCCGTCTCTCCCTCTCTACCCGTCTCTACCCCTCTCCCTCTCTACCCCTCTCCCTCTCTACCCGTCTCTCCCTCTCTACCCGTCTCTACCCCTCTCCCTCTCTACCCCTCTCCCTCTCTACCCGTCTCTCCCTCTCTACCCCTCTCCCTCTCTACCCGTCTCTCCCTCTCTACCCCTCTCCCTCTCTACCCGTCTCTCCCTCTCCACCCTTCTCCCTCTCCACCCATCTCCCTCTCCACCCATCTCCCTCTCCACCCATCTCCCTCTCCACCCATCTCCCTCTCCACCCTTCTCCCTCTCTACCTGTCTCTCCCTCTCCACCCTTCTCCCTCTCTACCCGTCTCTCCCTCTCTACCCTCTAACTTATCGATCTCCCTCTCCCTCGCTCTCAAATACGGCTCAAAGCTTTCATGAGTTCACGCAGGAGCAATCTCTAAATGCCTATTTAAAAAACACGATTTTTCACTGAGTTAAAACAAAACTTCCCCAGTTTATTTAATGAATTCGCCAACTCCCTAATAGAAAAAAAGTTCTGCAAAAACTGAAGCGGTTCGTTAAACAATGGGTGGGAAAAATAACAAAACCGAAGCGGGGTTAAGACCGATGGGGGCTGCTCAGGAAATGAACAAAAAATTGGCACTCATTTTTTTCTGACCAAGCGGCAGAAGCAGCAGCTCTGAAGCCATTATTTTCTGCTAGGAGAGTGACAGAAAAAAGGCGGGTGCCAGAAGTCTGCTTTAAAGAGCGGGCGGTCTGCCCGGCTGGAAGCGGAAACCACAACTTTTTGTTAATGACAGGGACTGAGCTGATGACGTCGGGAAGCTGGGACCCACCCCCCCCACCTCCCATTGATTAGTGGGAGCAAATTGCTACAAGGCTTGCCCCATTGCGAAGCCTCATCAATCTCAAATATTCCCTTCTGTGTGTGTGCCTATTTTCCCTTAATAATCCATCTCAAATTACCTTTAGGCAGGTATGGCTGGTACTTGCACATAGAGCTAGAAGCCGGCTAGGATCACCTTGCAGTGCCCCGAAATATCACAAACCCGAAGTATCACAAACCCGAAATATCACAAACCCGAAATATCACAAACCCGAAATATCACAAACCCGAAGTATCACAAATCCGAAGTATCACAAACCCGAAATATCACAAACCCGAAGTATCACAAATCCGAAATATCACAAACCCGAAATATCACAAACCGAAATATCATAAACCCGAATAATCACAAACCCGAAATATCACAAGCCTGAAATATAACAAACCCGAAGTATCACAAACCGAAATATCACAAACCCGAAATATCACAAACCCGAAGTATCACAAATCCGAAATATCACAAACCCGAAATATCACAAACCGAAATATCATAAACCCGAATAATCACAAACCCGAAATATCACAAGCCTGAAATATAACAAACCCGAAGTATCACAAACCGAAATATCACAAACCCGAAATATCATAAACCCGAAATATAACAAACCCGAAGTATCACAAACCCGAAATATAACAAACCCGAAGTATCACAAACCCGAAATATCACAAACCGAAATATCACAAACCCGAAATATAACAAACCCGAAATATCACAAACCCGAAATATCATAACTCCGAAAACCAAAATAGCGTTGGACATTGCTAGCATTTTTGGAGTTATGATATTTCGGGTTATGATTGGGAGTGCTTTTCGGAGTTGTAACTTTTCGAATTTCTGATGCCCCCCACCAACACTTTTACAAAGAGATCATGTTGCAGCAATGAAAATGTAGTGTATTATTTGGATAATGTCAAGATCATGAGCCTTAAAACTCAAATTCCATGAAGATCTCTCAGCACTCGCATTGCTGTCACACTCAGCGCAATGACTAAGTCTTTTTCAATAACTCTCAGCACTCCCGGGGCGGTCAAGCTCTGCCCATAAAATTTATATACAGATCCTTAATAAATCCTCAAGCCCCCTTCACCGTCTGTCTGGACTGTCTGTCTGTCATCCTGTCTGCGACTTCCGTTATTAGAATACCACGGGATGAGGGAGAGAGAGAGAGAGAGAGAGAGAAAAGGAAAGAGAAGGATCGAGTTGGGAAATCAGAGGTGACGCAATTTATACATAATTTCTCCGAATATCAGGCAGACCCCCAGACCCCAACCCGCTCGCTGACACAAAAAGCCATTCTTTGCATTCCCCAGACCCCCCCCCAATCGGCCCTCATATATAATGCCAACCTCCCCACTACCCCTACTGATATTGATTGATTGATTTACAGTCCGTTCTCCCTACCAAGTGTGCCCATAAAGCATTTTACCTGCCTCAGTTCCGGACAAAGCCAGCTGGGATTCCATCCGGGAAGGGGGGGCTGTCTGAATGCCTCGTGCCCATCGCTTATTTCACTTCTTGGGCTTCGTTCGGCTCTGGAGAAGATTTTTGAACCAAAAGACCGAGGGAAAAACAGAGGGAAAGAGAGAGAGAGAGAAGATAAGTCGAGTTAAGAATGCAGCCAATCTTTCCCTCCCCAGAGAGTTGGCAGTTCGAGCCAAGTCAAAAAAATCTTGTGTGCGAGTAAAACATCTTCATTGCCCACTGGAAATGGCGTCTTCATATTTTTTCGGGAAAGGTTGCTAAACAACTGGAATTCCTTTATGCCTCAACAGCTCGCCGTGTCGAAAAACAACCGGGCTTGCTTGCGAAGGCTAAAAGAGGAAAGTTAGCAGGGAAAAAATTGTTTTCCCATGCAAGAGAGCAGCTCGGAAAGCAGTTCACGGATGTTGGGGGCATTGGTTAGATTTTCCCTGGTGGTACCCACTGATGACTTCAGCTGGTGTACCCACTGATGACTTCAGCTGGTGTACCCACTGCTGACTCCAGCTGGTGTACCCACTGCTGACTTCAGCTGGTGTACCCACTGCTGACTTCAGCTGGTTTTTATCAAAGCATTTCACCAGCACACAAAGCAAAGAGCAAGTATCAATGATAATTGGATTTCTCATTTTCTCCACAGCTGACGCGGCAGCCGTGGAGGAAGTTCCCGACGCGCCGGGCAAGCTTCCTTCTCAACCGTCATCAAATATTAACAATGGAATGCTGCTCACATCCAGACCCTCTGCCGGTAAGTTCTGCGATGACTGATACCCATACTCAGGCATCTTACACTGCGCCTTGATGAGAATCGCACATCATTAGAAACTTGCCGCATAAATATCTGCAGAGTGTTAAAAAAGCTAAAGAATGCCAGATTAAGAACTGACTGACAGGCTGGGAGAGGCAGCTACAGACTGATAATTAGACAGGTGTTGGAGACTCGCATCCGCCCAAGGATCCGTTGGGGAAGAGAGCTTTTGCTAAGTCTGCCGCCATATCCCGCGGAGAGCTCTGTCATAACAAGAATTCGCCATAGGTGGGCCGGCGGGAGCCGCTGCTTAGGGAGAGCCCGGATGGGATTTCAGCTGCCTGCCAAAATGGCTCTCCCGGGGATCCAGATCCCGGCGCAGATTGGGATATTAATTTACCCTCGCCGTCCGTTCAAGCCTATGCCAGGGAAGAATCTCCTGGCAAAATATGGCGGACAAGATCTGAGGCGGCGCTGTTCGTGTGCTGCCACCTTTTGGTTGCCACCCAAGCAGCAGCAGAAGAAGACCCGGCAATTCAGAAAGGTGTTGGGTGCTGGGTATGACTCACTCCCCAATGTGGATACCCAGGATCTGTTGTTGCTGGTAATGCAACCCGTTTCTACCATGGGTCTTTCGGTCAGTGTTATCATAATTCTGCTTTGGGCAACAAAGATATTCAACAAAATTGCTGTAGCATGGATGACGCCGTTTGACTCAGACACACACACACAATCACGCACCGGGCACTTGTTGGTACGGTATACAATGGTGGGCACTTATTTTGCAATTTTTTTTGACACACGAAAACACACACATACACACAGTGCAATGACCTATTAAGTATTTTTAGCATTTAAATGATGAAAAAAAGCATACATTGAAATAAAAAAGCACGTCCCATACTAATAGTATGATCTATTGAAAGTGAAGGAATAGCATATCATCGTGTAACTATATTGTCCTCAGTCGAGCGAATTCAGCATTACTTGAAATACAAGTCTTCGTTGAAGCCAATCCACATGAAGGAAAAACTAGTTACAAGCAGTCTATTTACCTTTACCTTTACTAATACGCTATAATGCTGTACGCAATATGCCTGACTAATATGAATAAAAAATTCAATTACACTTGCGCTTAGGAAAAAACCTAAAATTGACAGTGAAACTGAAAAACTGAAACGCAAAGATTAGTTAAGCAGATTAAACAAAAAATTCCGGTCGAGCGAGAAAACAGGAGTCTCGTTATTTAGAGCACTCTGGCATCCAGCATTACGCTTGCAGATTATAAATTAGCTGCTCTCCTGAGTTCGAAGCTGACAGGTCCGTTGCAGTCGGCATCGATTGAGTCGACTGCCAATTTAGTCAATGGGTTTCGTTTCTTCTTTTCACTGGAACCTGTGGTGGGATTAGCAAAAGATCGATTTCGCATATCTGTTTAGTGATTTCAAGGACGACAAAATCATTCTTCTCTGCATGTCAGCTCCAGAAGATGCTAGTTTGCTTGCAGCTTTCTGTAGGAGCATTCTACTTTAGTAAAGTGTACCCATTCTAAAATAAGCTGTTTTTAATATGTCCCAACAAGTCTCTGTGCAGTGTGTCATCCGTTTGCCCATCAATTTGTTCTGGAGCCCTTTATTAATTGAGTTCTTTAGGTGACTTAACAAATGCGGAAAAAACTAGACACACACACACAGTGGCCCAACACTTCGTGTCCCAATAATTGCTAGGAAAAATGCACTGCAGTGTTTAAGCATCTCCTCTGAGGGGCCCTTGCATGCATAGCTATAGAATCTGCTAAGACCCGATCTGAGAGTTAAAAGTACAAAAAGTTATAACGCTTCTAGACACGAAAACGAATGCAGCCACAGCATGAACTAACCTTTTATTGAAGCTTCTGCTTTAAATACTTTGATGCTGTGAAGCATTCTGGCATCTAGCATTACTCTCGTAGACTATTAGCTGCTCTCCTGAGTTCGAAGCTGACAGGTCCGTTGCAGTCGGCATCGATTGAGTCGACTGCCAATTTAGTCAATGGGTTTCGTTTCTTCTTTTCACTGGAACCTGTGGTGGGATTAGCAAAAGATCGATTTCGCATATCTGTTTAGTGATTTCAAGGACGACAAAATCATTCTTCTCTGCATGTCAGCTCCAGAAGATGCTAGTTTGCTTGCAGCTTTCTGTAGGAGCATTCTACTTTAGTAAAGTGTACCCATTCTAAAATAAGCTGTTTTTAATATGTCCCAACAAGTCTCTGTGCAGTGTGTCATCCGTTTGCCCATCAATTTGTTCTGGAGCCCTTTATTAATTGAGTTCTTTAGGTGACTTAACAAATGCGGAAAAAACTAGACACACACACACAGTGGCCCAACACTTCGTGTCCCAATAATTGCTAGGAAAAATGCACTGCAGTGTTTAAGCATCTCCTCTGAGGGGCCCTTGCATGCATAGCTATAGAATCTGCTAAGACCCGATCTGAGAGTTAAAAGTACAAAACTTATAATTTTTGTGGTTGGACACGTAGGCTATTGAGTGTCAATGGATTCAGACGAAATGTCAAGTTTTACTCAAAGCTTTTACAGCTTACTGGTTAAAGTCGACGGATCCTTTGGCAATTGCGCCACATGGCAGTTGATCAAAGGTGATATACCTGAAGTAAAGGTAGGTACTGCTTAGCAGGAGCAGTATTTTTTATAGCATTTAAATATAAATGCTTCTTGTTTCCGACAAAGTTTTTTAATACCACTTACATGTTTCTCGCTGTGCCATTCCATGCTGTTCTTTCCATACCATGGTGACTCGGGTGCCATGGCAGAGGCAGAGTTGACCATTGATTTCAGCATAGCGAGTACATGCCAATTTAGTTTTACCGTACGTTTGCGGGGTGGCGTCAATAATAGACCAAAATAAATGTACACTTAACTAGCAAGGGGACTCTGGTAAATTGGAGCCATGTACACAGGGGGGTAGGGCTTAGTCCTAACATGTACGGGGTAAGTCCTAATATGAGTGGGCTTTTGTAAACGACACTCTAGCACACAGTCCCAACAATTTATAGAATATCGAATGCGCGCAGCAGTCAATAGCATGAGTCCTAACAAGAGTGGGCTGTTGTATTCAACACTGCAACACTGTCCTAACAATTTAGTTCGTGTAGAGTACTGATGCCCATCACAGTCAGAAGTACATGTAAGCCCTTGTCATTTCTTTAGGTTTATCTCCATCCAGAACCATCCTTTGACAATAAAATACCCTTAAAAGTGTTTTGCTATGCTTTGCTTTGTATGTATTTTAATGTATGCTATGTATTTACGTCTTGTAACAAAGACTGCAGCAAATGAATGCGCTTGAAATCTACTATTAGTAAAAATATGAGAAAAAACCAATAAAAATATGCGGGAGCAGATTAGCCATTTCAGTGTCCCAATAGTGATTTGGTCGAATTTTGTATCATTTTTCCTTATTGGGACGCCAGTTTTTGCTTAATTATGGACTCAGAAAGTAAAATTATTAAAAATGAGTTGCACCATCAAAAAGAGGCTGTCGAGCTGAATCCATAGAGTATTTTTTTGAGCTGCTATTGTAAGTTTTTTGGAAGTGTTGGACGGACTTGATGGGACAGTCCCAACATTTTTTTTGGCCCAACAGTGCGGGTCCCGTTGTACGCGTATGGCCCAACAAATGCCCCGTGCGCAAACACACACACACACACACACACACACACACCGCTCATTGGGGTAACTCACTGATCATTTTCGGGTAGTTCTGCGGTAACTCAGAGGTTACTCTCGGGTAGTTCTGCGGTAACTCAGAGGTTACTGTAGAGGTCATTCACAGTTCCTCTGTAGGTAGGTCATCCTGTGTATTATAAAATTTGTAATTTCTCTATGACCTCTGCTTTATTGACGTATCATTTTCTGCAGAAAATTCTCTGACTGGCTTATTAATTTTTACAAAAAACGTCAAACATGTCAAACAAAATTTCTTTGTGGCTAGTTCTTGTTTAAACCGCGATCAGAAACAAGACAAAGACCCACATGAGCCCAGCCCTGTCAGTTTTGGGGGGTCATAAGGGAAAAATTATGGCTAAATGCGAAACACTTGACACCATTGACGCATTGCGCGTCACGCATGAGGGGGTCGCAGGGAGTGGCCGCGTCTTCCCTGACCTCAGGACTGCGTCCTGTAGCAGATGCCGTCATTGTAATTCATGTAAACACCAGGCTTAGGCTCTCGACAGACCAGGAATTACTAAGTAAGCACCGTGTCTTAATGGCTGACCGCTCGAGACGAGACAGACCCTCCTCCACTTTGAAAATAATCTTCACCTTCAATGTTTGATCTCTTTGTGAATACTTTACTGTATATAGCTAAGGGTGGTGAGGGTTTAGTCACCAATAAGCTCGCATCCACTCAATGGGATTATCCTCAATGTTGCCGGCAAGCACTTCAAAGTGCCTATCTATTTATGCATCTATCTTGAACGTTAAACTCCTTTTTTCTTTCTACAGATCATTCAGACAGACTACAGACCATTCAGACAGACCGCAGACCATTCAGACTAACTACAGACCATTCAGACAGACTACAGACCATTCAGACAGACTACAGACCACTCAGACAGACTACAGATCATTCAGACAGACTACAGATCATTCAGACAGACTCCAGATCATTCAGACAGACTACAGACCATTCAGACAGACTACAGATCATTCAGACAGACTACAGACCATTCAGACAGACTACAGACCATTCAGACAGACTACAGATCATTCAGACAGACTACAGATCATTCAGACAGACTACAGATCATTCAGACAGACTCCAGATCATTCAGACAGACTACAGACCATTCAGACAGACTACAGACCATTCAGACAGACTACAGACCATTCAGACAGACTACAGATCATTCAGACAGACTACAGATCATTCAGACAGACTACAGACCATTCAGACAGACTACAGACCATTCAGACAGACTACAGACCATTCAGACAGACTACAGATCATTCAGACAGACTACAGATCATTCAGACAGACTCCAGATCATTCAGACAGACTACAGACCATTCAGACAGACTACAGATCATTCAGACAGACTACAGATCATTCAGACAGACTACAGATCATTCAGACAGACTACAGACCATTCAGACAGACTACAGATCATTCAGACAGACTACAGATCATTCAGACAGACTACAGATCATTCAGACAGACTACAGATCATTCAGACAGACCACAGATCATTCAGACAGACTACAGACCATTCAGACAGACTACAGATCATTCAGACCGTCAGACCACAGTCAATCAGCAACAACCACTTTGAAATTGAATAAAACAGCCTCAAAAAAGCAGTGTAGCGAAATGAACTAGTTAGTTGGATAGATTTTGACATGCTGGCTGGAGCTAATTTCGTCAAGAACTCCTAGTGACTGGTTTCTGGGACAATTTTAAAGCAGATGGCTGGCTAAGAAAATGAGAGGAGGATGTTGCAGTTCGAAGACTTAACCTGCTGCAGTTCACTCTAGGACAGTCCGGACTAACAGTCTTACTCTAGATATCCCTTCTAGAGTCTAGTTTTAGGCTTCCTTGGCCCCGACAAGCCTTGATGTTGGTTTCTTATATTATCAAATTCTCAAGCTTGGCTGCTCAGAGAGAGAGAGACAGAAGCCTCAAAACCCTTGGCCCCCACAGTCTGCATGGCTTGCTGGCAATGGCAAAAGAATACCATGCATGCACAGGCAGCAGTCTGTCCTCAATCCCCAGTTGTTTCTCTGGCTAATAGGCTCCACGCCATGCGCAGTGGCGGCCAGCAGCAATGGGTTAATGGATAGATGGCTGAAGCCCTGGACTGGGTTTGCTGTTGCAGTTCCCAACAACACCCTTGGGAGTAATGAAATTGCCATATAGCCAGTCAGGCCCAAGCTGCCCAATGCACGCCTGGAAAGAGACCGGTGGTGGGGGAGGGGGGTAGAAGGGAAGAGAAAAAAACACATTTTGTTTGCCAGAGCAAACAAGGAATTACTTTGTGTCTCATTGACACGCAGTTTTCTCGCCTACACAGCAGGAGTTGGGAGAGAAGTGAAATAAGCGGGAGAAAAAAGCAATAGGAGAACTGGTGAATGCGGGTCCACGCAAGGCATGATTGACTGGGCAAGACTGACTCATTCGGAGGTCTCGGTGCTGTGCTCTCGTGCCCTTCTCAGCGTCAAACTCTCACTGCTAACACTTTGCAAGTGTGCGCAACTCGTTGTTAATTACACACCGCTCTGTGGGGATCTGGGAGAAGGCGGACTTCTATGGCCACGCCCCTCCGTCCCCTCGCCTAACCCGCTATCCTCTTGAGTTCCTCCTAACAGAAACAAAGGAGGCTGAGTCCAATTTCCAACTCCTCTCATTCATCTAACAATTCTGACGGCGGGAGCACCAGTTCAATGCCTCATACTGGCTTATTCTATTCATAAGGCTTCCTGAGTCTCTGAGCATAGCCAGTAGCTTACAGACCTGCCCGAGAAGAGAGGAAGGGGGTGGTGACTCAAGTCCCCAGCAAAAAAACCAGATGAGTAGTGTTTGGCTACGAAGCAGAGTAGGAAGCTGTGGTCGATACAAGTTAGAAAAACTGCAAGATTTTACAAAAGAGACGGAAAGAGTGGGAGAGAGAGCGAAAGCAGCAAAAAACAACTATTGGAACTGAAGAGCGACAGGGAAAGAGAAGTGAGGAAGCCGCATTGGGGAATTCATAAAATGGAAGGAGTGGAACAAGGTGCGAAGAACTTAAGGAAAATTGTTTAACCACCTCATTGACAAGGAGAGTCGCGTTTCTGCAAAGTGTTAATCAATTTTGCATAAGCCTCCCCCTCAGCAGCAGTGAGCAGTCTTGCTCAACAAGCAATTCTCCATTATTCATACTCGCATTCATGCACCACTGAGCTGGCATTATCAGCTGGAATAACTTGCTCAATAAATGGCCTCGTCTCTCTGCAGACATGTGTAGCGAATTTCCCAGACAGGCCAATTATCTGCTTGGCAACTAAATAGTTTTGAAAAACTGGTTTATGGGAGGCATGGCGGGCACTCACGAACAGCACCCATTCTTAGCAGTTGGTAGCCTCGGGCAATATTTCGCTATAAGTTTTAATATCATTTGTTATTGCCTCGTGTATTTGGTAGAGACGATATAAAATTGTAATTAAAAAGCAATTACACTACGAAAATGAAGTTTCTATTGCTTTTAAAATGATAAACTCTGATAGATACTCACTCTGATGAACTCACTCAGTCACTCAGTCATCAGTTCAGATCAGTTGTGAACTCCTTCATTGTGAATTCACTCACAAATGAACTCAGTCATTAATTCACTCAGTCATGAACTTTGTCATGAACTCAGTCACGAACTCAGTCGCGAACTCAGTCATGAACTCAGTAATGGACTTAATCGTGAACTCAGTCATGAACTCAGTCACGAACTTAGAAAGGGACTTACTCGTGAACTCAGTCATGAACTCAGTCATGAACTCAGTCATGAACTCAGTCATGAACTCATTCATGAACTCAGTCATGAACTCAGTCATGAACTTAGTCATGAACTCAGTCATGAACTCACGAACGCATGAACTCAGTCATGAACTCAGTCATGAACTCAGTCATGAACTTAGTCATGAATTCAGTCATGAACTCAGTCATGAACTCAGTCATGAACTCAGTCATGAACTCATTCATGAACTCAGTCATGAACTCAGTCATGAACTCACGAACGCATGAACTCAGTCATGAACTCAGTCATGAACTCAGTCATAAACTCAGTCATGAACTTAGTCATGAATTCAGTCATGAACTCAGTCATGAACTCAGTCATGAACTCAGTCATGAACTCAGTCATGAACTCAATCATGAACTCAGTCATGAACTCAGTCATGAACTCAGTCATGAACTCAGTCATGAACTCAGTCATGAACTCAGTCATGAACTCAGTCATGAACTCATTCATGAACTCAGTCATGAACTCAGTCATGAACTCAGTCATGAACTCAGTCATGAACTCAGTCATGAACTCATTCATGAACTCAGTCATGAACTCAGTCATGAACTCAGTCATGAACTCATTCATGAACTCAGTCATGAACTCAGTCATGAACTCAGTCATGAACTCAGTCATGAACTCAGTCATGAACTCAGTCATGAACTCAGTCATGAACTCAGTCATGAACTCAGTCATGAACTCAGTCATGAACTCAGTCATGAACTCAGTCATGAACTCAGTCATGAACTCAGTCATGAACTCAGTCATGAACTCAGTCACGAACTCACAAATGAACTCACTCTAAAATGAACTCAGTCATTAATTCCCTCAGTAATGAAATTTGTCATGAACTCAGCCATAAACTCAGTCATGAACTCACTCACAAATGAACTCAGTCACGAACCAAGGACGACTAAAGTAACGTATAACTTAAGTAGTCCTTGTCACGAACTCAGTCATGAACTCAGTCATGAACTCAGTCATGAACTCAGTCCTAAACTCAGTCATGAACTCAGTCATGAACTCAGTCATAAACTCAGTCATGAACTCAGTCATGAACTCAGTCATAAACTCAGTCATGAACTCAGTCATGAACTCAGTCATGAACTCAGTCATGAACTCAGTCATGAACTCAGTCATGAACTCAGTCATGAATTCAGTCATGAACTCACGAACGCATGAACTCAGTCATGAACTCAGTCATGAACTCAGTCATAAACTCAGTCATGAACTCAGTCATGAATTCAGCCATGCAACTACCTAAGATAGAACTGAAAAGTTTAGCTTACAAATACTGCTAGCAAACTAGAAAACTAGCAACTCAAATTGTGTGACGTAACTTCCCTCAAGTCGGGGCGGAACCTATATTAGAGGCCAAGGAGATTAAGAGGGTAAGCGGTAATATGTTTCTCCCTCAGTTATCACACTCCACGAGTCTCACATATCTGTTTATCTATCCTATTTATCCAGTGCTCGCAGTCTCGCAGCCCTCGGGGCAAAAACTGGCTTCCACAGTTTGGTCATCATTTCGGCTGATCTGACCGACCGCAATGTCCCGGGGCTTCGAGCTCTGTCGCCCCAGGGCATCGAAATTCTACGGGGGGGATCGAGCTCAGAGGCTCAGGATTACCGAGCAGCTTAAATAAGGGATTATCAGTCTAAGGCATGGATTTATCAATCAATCAATCAATCAGTTCATTATCAAGGCAGATACGAATTTTGGAATTAATTTGTCATCTAGTCTTTGTTCCCCAGCTGTATCTGCTGGCTGGATACAGTCAGAATACAATTCATATTTATACCAGTGAAATTTTGCAGATAGGAACAAAGACCATATCTGAACTGTATTCTCTATCTGGGATATGCTTTTACGCTCGTACTAGCTGATGCAGCAATTCAGCTGAATTTTATTGCCGTTTTAAATGAGTCACTCGAAGACAACTGGTGAAGCCTGTTAATGGATTATGAATTAATAACTATCGCTGACTCAATTTTAACAATGGCTTTCAAATACTAATACAACCTACTTGACTAATGGCGTTTTTAAATGAGTTGGTTCATAGTCTAGCTTATCAATACAGGAATAGAATGGATTGCTAGTCTAGCTAGTCTAGCTTATCAATACAGGAATAGAATGGATTGCTAGTCTAGCTAGTCTAGCTTATCAATACAGGAATAGAATGGATTGCTAGTTTAGCTTATCAATACAGGAATAGAATGGATTGCTAGTCTGGCTTATCAATACAGGAATAGAATGGATTGCTAGTCTGGCTTATCAATACAGGAATAGAATGGATTGCTAGTCTGGCTTATCAATACAGGAATAGAATGGATTGCTAGTCTGGCTTATCAATACAGGAATAGAATGGATTGCTAGTCTGGCTTATCAATACAGGAATAGAATGGATTGCTAGTCTGGCTTATCAATACAGGAATAGAATGGATTGCTAGTCTAGCTTATCAATACAGGAATAGAATGGATTGCTAGTCTAGCTTATCAATACAGGAATAGAATGGATTGCTAGTCTAGCTTATCAATACAGGAATAGAATGGACTGCTAGCCCAACACCATTCCAACCCCAACTGCTCAATCAACAGACAAGGACCGCAGGCGTTACCAGCAGCAGCTCAGCCTCATCACTGGGAGCTCAGTCAGCGCAGGCAACTCAGCTTTAATAGTCAGCCTCACTGTGTGCTCAGCCCTGCTCAAAGGCCTGCTTATCGCACTAGCATGAGGCGGCTCTAGCATTATTCTTCGATGCTGTCAAAAAGTCTTTCCCGCCCGTGTGGTTAACTGATATTTTGTACCTGGAATGTTTTGCCCACTTTGGATTTTTAAAACCATTTTAAAAGTTTGTTTGTTTTGCTTCTCCTGATGTTTGCCGCCGTTCATTTCCCTCCATCCTGGTTTGACTTCTTGAAGCTTATCCTCCCCTGTCTACCACACCTCCCTACCACACCTCCCTACCACACCTCCCTACCACACCTCCCTACCACACCTCCCTACCACACCTCCCTACCACACCTCCCTACCACACCTCCCTACCACACCTCCCTACCACACCTCCCTACCACACCTCCCTACCACACCTCCCTACCACACCTCCCTACCACACCTCCCTACCACACCTCCCTACCACACCTCCCTACCACACCTCCCTACCACACCTCCCTACCACACCTCCCTACCACACCTCCCTACCACACCTCCCTACCACACTTCCCTACCACATCTCCCTACCACACTTCCCTACCACATCTCCCTACCACATCTCCCTACCACACTTCCCTACCACATCTCCCTACCACACCTCCCTACCACACTTCCCTACCACACCTCCCAACACACCTCCCTACCACACTTCCCTACCACATCTCCCTACCACACCTCCCTACCACACCTCCCTACCACACTTCCCTACCACACCTCCCTACCACACCTCCCTACCACACCTCCCTACCACACCTCCCAACACACCTCCCTACCACACCTCCCTACCACACCTCCCTACCACACCTCCCAACACACCTCCCTACCACACCTCCCTACCACACCTCCTAACACACCTCCCTACCACACCTCTCCACCACACCTCTACCACACCTCTCTCTACGCTAGCCCTCCACTCTCTTTTCCGCTCTGCTTCAATATTTCACTGTAGAACACGCTCGGAAAGCTACGAAATGAATCTGTTTAACACTGAGACGAAACCGAAATTGCCTGTACAGCGAATTGAGCATCTTTTTAGATTTTGTTTCATTCGTTCTAGAGTAGAATTGTTGGCTCTCTACTTACCAACTATCCCTAAAATTTGTAATGTGCGCTAATTGTTGTAAATATTATTTATACGCAAAATATAAAAGATTCAAAAAATGAATTTTTTTCATCGATTAAACAAATATACATTGTATGTTTTTATATTGACTGTGCTTTCAAATCTCTTTGACTCAGTGTTCATCATCCAAAATGTACGCAATGCACACTTGCTCAACCTGGGTACCTTAGCGTTTAGATTTCCAAATTCTCCAATATCAATAGCTTATCAATACAGGAATAGAATGGATTGCTAGTCTAGCTAGTCTAGCTTATCAATACAGGAATAGAATGGATTGCTAGTCTAGCTAGTCTAGCTTATCAATACAGGAATAGAATGGATTGCTAGTCTAGCTAGTCTAGCTTATCAATACAGGAATAGAATGGATTGCTAGTCTAGCTTATCAATACAGGAATAGAATGGATTGCTAGTCTAGCTAGTCTAGCTTATCAATACAGGAATAGAATGGATTGCTAGTCTAGCTAGTCTAGCTTATCAATACAGGAATAGAATGGATTGCTAGTCTAGCTAGTCTAGCTTATCAATACAGGAATAGAATGGATTGCTAGTCTAGCTAGTCTAGCTTATCAATACAGGAATAGAATGGATTGCTAGTTTAGCTAGTCTAGCTTATCAATACAGGAATAGAATGGATTGCTAGTCTGGCTTATCAATACAGGAATAGAATGGATTGCTAGTCTGGCTTATCAATACAGGAAAAGAATGGATTGCTAGTCTAGCTTATCAATACAGGAATAGAATGGATTGCTAGTCTGGCTTATCAATACAGGAATAGAATGGATTGCTAGTCTGGCTTATCAATACAGGAATAGAATGGATTGCTAGTCTGGCTTATCAATACAGGAATAGAATGGATTGCTAGTCTAGCTAGTCTAGCTTATCAATACAGGAATAGAATGGATTGCTAGTCTAGCTAGTCTAGCTTATCAATACAGGAATAGAATGGATTGCTAGTCTAGCTAGTCTAGCTTATCAATACAGGAATAGAATGGATTGCTAGTCTAGCTTATCAATACAGGAATAGAATGGATTGCTAGTCTGGCTTATCAATACAGGAATAGAATGGATTGCTAGTCTGGCTTATCAATACAGGAATAGAATGGATTGCTAGTCTGGCTTATCAATACAGGAATAGAATGGATTGCTAGTCTAGCTAGTCTAGCTTATCAATACAGGAATAGAATGGATTGCTAGTCTAGCTAGTCTAGCTTATCAATACAGGAATAGAATGGATTGCTAGTCTAGCTAGTCTAGCTTATCAATACAGGAATAGAATGGATTGCTAGTCTGGCTTATCAATACAGGAATAGAATGGATTGCTAGTCTAGCTTATCAATACAGGAATAGAATGGATTGCTAGTCTGGCTTATCAATACAGGAATAGAATGGATTGCTAGTCTAGCTAGTCTAGCTTATCAATACAGGAATAGAATGGATTGCTAGTCTAGCTAGTCTAGCTTATCAATACAGGAATAGAATGGATTGCTAGTCTAGCTAGTCTAGCTTATCAATACAGGAATAGAATGGATTGCTAGTCTAGCTTATCAATACAGGAATAGAATGGATTGCTAGTCTGGCTTATCAATACAGGAATAGAATGGATTGCTAGTCTGGCTTATCAATACAGGAATAGAATGGATTGCTAGTCTGGCTTATCAATACAGGAATAGAATGGATTGCTAGTCTAGCTAGTCTAGCTTATCAATACAGGAATAGAATGGATTGCTAGTCTAGCTAGTCTAGCTTATCAATACAGGAATAGAATGGATTGCTAGTCTAGCTAGTCTAGCTTATCAATACAGGAATGGAATGGATTGCTAGTCTAGCTAGTCTAGCTTATCAATACAGGAATAGAATGGATTGCTAGTCTAGCTTATCAATACAGGAATAGAATGGATTGCTAGTCTAGCTAGTCTATCTTATCAATACAGGAATAGAATGGATTGCTAGTCTGGCTTATCAATACAGGAATAGAATGGATTGCTAGTCTATCTTATCAATACAGGAATAGAACGAATGCTCTCTTTTCTCTCTACTCTCCTCTTTACCACACCTCTCTACCACACCTCTCTACCACACCTCTCTACCACACCTCTCTGCCACACCTCTCTACCACACCTCTCTGCCACACCTCTCTACCACACCTCTCTACCACACCTCTCTACCACACCTCTCTACCACACCTCTCTACCACACCTCTCTACCACACCTCTCTACCACACCTCTCTACCACACCTCTCTACCACACCTCTCTACCACACCTCTCTACCACATCTCTCTACCACACCTCTCTACCACACCTCTCTACCACACCTCTCTACCACACCTCTCTACCACACCTCTCTACCACATCTCTCTACCACACCTCTCTACCACACCTCTCTACCACACCTCTCTACCACACCTCTCTACCACACCTCTCTACCACACCTCTCTACCACATCTCTCTACCACACCTCTCTACCACACCTCTCTACCACACCTCTCTATACAATCGCGCAGCACACACTTGCCGAACCAAGTACTTATTACGTTTAAATTTGGACACTAAACCGCTCAGCTGCTCTGGTTATACGTCTAAGGCTTGCTCATAGACAAAAAATGCAAAGATCCGTTTTTAAGTTATTTCCAATCTTCACAAACTTCCTTGAAGTAAATAGATTTCTTTCTTGATCAAAAAGGCGCAATAGAAAGACGAAGAACATAGCAGCTTAAACAGTGGGCGTAAGTTCTGACTGGGAAGAGTTAAACAAATTCTGGCTGGAGTTGGAGTTGGATTTGAAATTCCAACGAAAAGCCAAATCGGATGAATTCATGAGGATCATTGCAATAAGAGCGGAGGTTGTTTCCTCTAGTAGCAGCAGCTGCAGCCATGGACCAGAGCCGCGACGGCTCCAGCGAGTTCGCCTCCGAGCTGCAGCGCCTCGGCAGCCACCTGGCCGGTCTTCCGCCCGAAGCTGCCGCCGCTTTCCGTGCCGCCATCTGTCGCCTGTCAGCGGCGACCGGCGCCTCCACTGAGGCGTCCTTGGTGGCTGAACCTCTTCCGCCCGAGCCGTCGGCTCTTCAACTACCACCGCAACAGCCGCTGCCGCCTCAGCCACCAAAGCAGCAGCCGCTACCGCCTCAGGCACCAAAGCAGCAGCCGCTATCGCCGCAGCCACCAAAGCAGCAGCCGCTATCGCCTCAGCCACCAAAGCAGCAGCCGCTGTCACCTCAGCCACCAAAGCAGCAGCCGCTGTCACCTCAGCCACCAAAGCAGCAGCCGCTGTCACCTCAGCCACCAAAGCAGCCGCTGCCACCTCAGCCAACAAAGCAGCAGCCGCTGCCACCTCAGCCACCAAAGCAGCAGCCGCTGTCACCTCAGCCACCAAAGCAGCAGCCGCTGCCACCTCAGCCACCAAAGCAGCAGCCGCTGTCACCTCAGCCACAAAAGCAGCAGCCGCTGCCACCTCAGCCACCAAAGCAGCAGCCGCAGCCGCCGCCATCGCAAGACCAGTGGGTGCCCCTGCTGGTTATAACAAACTCAGAGCTGTTTTGCACCGACTGGGAAAGTTCCGAGCTCCCCACCAGCTGCAGCAGCTGCGAGCCGGACCGAAGCCGCCAGCTGATCAGGCCTGTCGATTCCGCCGTCGGAGAGTCGCCGTCGGGTCAAACGGCGCCAAAGTCAGTGCCCGCCTCGATTCCGCTCGGCCCGTCCGGTCCGATCGTCCTGGCGCCGCTGAGCGTCTGCACCAGATTCTCCCTGGCCAGTGCCAGCCTGGATGCTGCATCTCCGATCCCCGAGGCATCTCAGAACGATTCGCAAATTCCAACCACGGCGTTGACTTTGTTGACTCAGTCTTCAAAAACACCGTCAGAGCTGATGCCTGCACCATCACCATCCCAGCAGCCAGCATCCGCTCTGCCTCCACCGCCTCTTCAGCCGCCCTCTCGTTCGTCCACAATGCCTCCACCGATTTCTGAATCTTTGAATGCCCAACCGCCTCCTCTTCCCCAGCCTCCAGCGCTACCCCATCGGCAGTCTGCCTCAACGACCGCATCATCCGTTGGGTCGTACAACTTCTTGGCGCTGCTGCTCGACCAGCTGACTCCGCCGATTGGCAGCGAAGAAAGTCGAAGCATCGGCAGCAGCAAACAGAGCAGAAGCCCAAGCAGCGGCAGCGGCGGCGTCCGGAGAAACCCAGTCAGCAGCGGCGGCAGCAGCGGCGGCAGGGACTCCTGCGCCGAGATCGATCGCCGATCCGCTTGGACTCTCGGCGGCGACTTGGAGGACGTCCACACCTGCGACCTGGCCGATGAGTACGACGAATTGCGGGCTGTTGTCAGACATCCCTGACCGGAGCTGGCGAGTTTCTGGACCTCAGTTTAATGACTGACAGGTGACTAGACAGTCAGGGTGTGCTGACACTGGGTTGTTATTGGATTGTGACTTCATGCAATTGAGCCCAAAAGTAATGGCTGGATGGGTGCCTAGATCATTGCTGCACTTCTCTGATGGGATGATGGCTGGATAGGTGCCTAGATCATTGCTGCACTTCTCTGATGGGATGATGGCTGGATGGGTGCCTAGATCATTGCTGCACCTCTCTGATGGGATGATGACTGGATGGGTGCCTAGATCATTGCTGCACCTCTCTGATGGGATGATGACTGGATAGGTGCCTAGATCATTGCTGCACTTCTCTGATGGGATGATGGCTGGATAGGTGCCTAGATCATTGCTGCACTTCTCTGATGGGATGATGGCTGGATGGGTGCCTAGATCATTGCTGCACTTCTCTGATGGGATGATGGCTGGATAGGTGCCTAGATCATTGCTGCACTTCTCTGATGGGATGATGGCTGGATAGGTGCCTAGATCATTGCTGCACTTCTCTGATGGGATGATGGCTGGATAGGTGCCTAGATCATTGCTGCACTTCTCTGATGGGATGATGGCTGGATAGGTGCCTAGATCATTGCTGCACTTCTCTGATGGGATAATGGCTGGATAGGTGCCTAGATCATTGCTGCACTTCTCTGATGGGATGATGGCTGGATAGGTGCCTAGATCATTGCTGCACTTCTCTGATGGGATAATGGCTGGATAGGTGCCTAGATCATTGCTGCACTTCTCTGATGGGATGATGGCTGGATAGGTGCCTGGATCATTGCTGCACTTCTCTGATGGGATGATGGCTGGATAGGTGCCTAGATCATTGCTGAACTTCTCTGATGGGATGATGGCTGAATGGGTGCCTGGATCATTGCTGCACTTCTCTGATGGAATGATGGCTGGATGGGTGCCTAGATCATTGCTGCACTTCTCTGATGGGATGATGGCTGAATGGGTGCCTGGATCATTGCTGCACTTCTCTGATGGAATGATGGCTGTGTGGTTTTTTTCTAACACTGTTGAACGGCCAGTTTGTTCATCTTTCTGCCACTTTTCTCAATTTTCTGTCGAATTAAATTTTTTTCTCAGTCTATCAGACTCCAGTTTACTCGTAGGAGTTTTAGGGCATGTTCAGTTCTGGACAGACAAGCATTTATAGTGCATCAGAAGAAGGAATATAAATATAAATTGCTTTTTTGGTCATGTAAATTGTACATACGAAGAAGCATTGCAATGTAGCTTGGCATGTTTCAGCTCGTAGGATGCGTTTCCTTAAACTTTTTTTTGCCTAGAGTTTAAAAAATAGGTGAAGGATAATAGTAAACATAAAACCCTGCATCCATCCTTTCATCCATCCCTTCATCCATCCCTTCATCCATCCCTTTATCCATCCCTTATTCCATCCCTGCATCCATCCTTGCATCCATCCCTTCATCTATTGCCTGCATCCATCCCTTCATCCATCCCTGCATCCATCCCTGCATCCACCCCTTCATCCATCCTTGCATCCATCCTTGCATCCATCCCTTCATCCATCCCTGCATTCATCCCTTCATCCATCCCTTCATCCATCCCTACATACATCCCTTCATCCATCCCTTCATCCATCCCTGCATCCATCCTTGCATCCATCCCTTCATCTATTGCCTGCATCCATCCCTTCATCCATCCCTGCATCCATCCCTGCATCCATCCCTGCATCCACCCCTTCATCCATCCTTGCATCCATCCCTTCATCCATCCCTGCATTCATCCCTTCATCCATCCCTTCATCCATCCCTACATACATCCCTTCATCCATCCCTTCATCCATCCCTACATACATCCTTGCATCCACCCCTTCATCCATCCTTGCATCCATCCTTGCATCCATCCCTTCATCCATCCCTGCATTCATCCCTTCATCCATCCCTTCATCCATCCCTACATACATCCCTTCATCCATCCCTTCCTCCATCCCTTCATCCATCCCTTCATCCATCCCTTCATCCATCCCTTTATCCATCCCTTCATCCATCCCTGCATCCATCCTTGCATCCATCCCTTCATCTATTGCCTGCATCCATCCCTTCATCCATCCCTGCATCCATCCCTGCATCCATCCCTGCATCCACCCCTTCATCCATCCTTGCATCCATCCCTTCATCCATCCCTGCATTCATCCCTTCATCCATCCCTTCATCCATCCCTACATACATCCCTTCATCCATCCCTTCATCCATCCCTACATACATCCTTGCATCCATCCCTTCATCCATCCCTTCATCCATCCCTTCATCCATCCCTTCATCCATCTCTTCATCCATCCCTACATACATCCCTTCATCCATCCCTACATCCATCCCTACATACATCCTTGCATCCATCCCTTCATCCATCCCTTCATCCATCCCTACATCCATCCCTACATACATCCCTTCATCCATCCCTTCATCCATCCCTACATACATCCCTACATACATCCTGCATCCATGCCTGCATCCTAATTTGGCAACTCTAATTAACCAATAAAGCCTTTGCCGCAGAGAAAGACAAGACAGACACAATGAACAGAGACACAAGAATACAGACAGACAGAATTTCTAGACAGCAGGCCTTGCAAAACAGCTCTGTCATTTTATCAACAATTCTCTTTGCCCAACGCGGTTCCCAGGCCTTTAGTGCCCCACTCAATACAACTTGGTTGCCTGCATGGCTTCTGCATTTTCTTTTCAAATATTGTCCCAGCAGAGCTAGTCAGGAAGAGGGTGGTAGAGGGGAGAGGAGGAACAAGTTAATTTGATCCCTAGAGGATTTCCCGAAATTAGCGGGATCTGTGAGGGGACTGAAGGTTGGAGGAGGTCGCTGATAAGCATCTTTTGTCCCAGCGGGCCTGGGGTCTCAGCGTTGCGCAACCGCGCCTGAACAGACACCCCACACACTGTGTAGACATCTGGAGCAGATGCGGCTGTCTTTTGAGTGACTTGGCTTGGCTGTTTTGCCTCGAGTGTGTATCCGCTGCTACTACTTATAGTAGCTCATGGCAGTCAGGTATGTATACTCAAGGACCAGCACTGTAGTAATACTCAACTTTCATGGAAAAAATACACAGCGGAGATAGCCATTAAGCCATTCTTGCAGGTACAGTTCCTAGACCTGTCTAAATAATTAAGTGCAGACAATGTTTACTAATATCATTTTTCATATTGTTGTTAAGCTAGCCTTTAGAAAGCAATCCATTTATAAGCCAAGGCCTTGCTTAAGGGTAAGAGTGTCTGCATTGCAACAATTTCATTACAAATATACTTGATTCAAAATGCAAGAAACAAATTTGGCTTCGGCTTATAAAATAAAAAGAAAACAATATTAAATTGAAACTTTCTCTGCACAACTTTATAAAAATACAGCAGAGTAACAGATGGAGATGGCGATCTTCACTTCCCCAAATGTAATCATTGATTTGTGTTGAAAAATGATTTTTTCCTATCTCTGCGGTGTATTTTTTTTCCAGGAAATCGGCCTCCTAAAAAGTTGGACTGGCCCTCATGGGCGTCGTGGCGCGCGAGAGTCGGACGCGTTCACCGCTGAACTGCTGAAATTAATCACCGACTTCCTCGAGAGGATTCATACCACCGCAATTAAAGAGGCAGTCAGTTTCACAATTGAATAGTTTAGCAATAAATAAATAATACTATATCTATACTTGAATGCCTACTTGTAATCACAATTAGAGAGCCAATCAACTATCCCCGAACAATGGGCCAGGACTTCATATAATAAGCATGATTAAGCGGTCTGAGAGATTCATGCAGCCATAGCGACCATCAGGCTCAATTTTGTCTAATCCACAGATACTACTAGCTCGTATACAATAGCATAATAAAATAGAATAAACAGAAGCATTTTAATGTATTTGTAAAGCCAAGGTTCATTTATT
The DNA here is from genome assembly GCA_002269645.1 of Macrostomum lignano. Lineage (NCBI taxonomy): Eukaryota > Metazoa > Platyhelminthes > Macrostomidae > Macrostomum > Macrostomum lignano. The sequence continues at coordinate 285,274 of NIVC01000330.1, forward strand.
GGCTCTTACTCTACACCAAAGCCCTACACCAAAGATACTATAATAACTAGATGGACCACTCAGGCGTATAAACTTAGTAAAACAGCTTTCTACTTTCAGTTCAGTAGCAAAGAAGAATGCATAAGCTATTTTAAAGAATAAAGGCTGCTGAAATGACTTTGACAAGTTTAGAAGCCCAAGCTTACAGGCGTAAACAGCTTGCTAATTGGTTCCGCAATAATGTACATTAGCCAATCCACTGAAATGTACATGGCAGCTTTAGACTGGAATTCCGAGAAAGGCAATAAAAATTGGGGCGGGGCGGGGTAGTGTGGAAAGGCGCGGTTGGAGGGTTTAAGCTGGGGGCAAGAGCGAATAAATGATGAGCCTTGGCTTTAAAAGTATACTTCTGTTTAACTTACTACTGAACTGAAAGTAGCTTACACGCAAATGTGCTGAGTGGCCCGTCTAATATCTGTGCCCTACACCAGCTTAAACCCTCCAACCGCACCTTTCCACACTCCCCCCGCCCCGCCCCAATTTTTATTGCCTTTCTCGGAATTCCAGCCTAAAGCTGCCATGTACATTTCAGTGGACTGGCTAATGTACATTATTGCGGAACCAATTAGCAAGCTGTTTACGTCTGTAAGCTTGGGCTTCTAAACTTATCAGTCATTTCAGCTTTTTTATAAAATAGCTTATGTATTCTTCTTTGCTACTGAACTGAAAGTAGAAAGCTGTTTTACTAAGCATATATGCCTGACTGGCCCATCTAGTTATTTTAGTATCTGTGGTCAAACCTGAACTTTTCTTGACTACGTACTAAATGCTCAGAATATGCGTCGTAGATGCTACCTACGAGCTATTTAAACTCTGTCGCAGGAATGACTGGATTAGGGAATTTCTGGCAAAAAGCTCTATTTGCCAAAGTTGAGTAAACACAGTTAGAAATGAGTGCTGACTTTGCCTACCACTCAGGCACATCGACAGAGAGGTAAAAGGAGGACAGGATGGAGTGAATTCATTCGTTTTTCCGAACCATGCGCAAATTGTAGACCAGCCTGTAGAATACGCATGCAACCACACTGGATTAATTCACTCTGAAAGAGGGTTGGCAGTGTAGCTGGTGGTTTTAATAGCTCGAACTTTGTGTCAATAGTGTCTGTCAGTAGTGTTTGTTTGCGTCAGTAGTGTCTGTCAGTAGTGTTTGCATGTGTCAGTAGTGATTGTTTGTGTCAGTTGTGATTGTTTATGTCAGTAGTGTCTGTGTCAGTAGTGTCTGTGTCAGTAGTGTCTGTGTCAGTAGTGATTGCTTGTGTCAGTTGTGGTTGTTTGTGTCAGTAGTGTCTGTGTCAGTAGTGTCTGTGTCAGTAGTGTCTGTGTCAGTAGTGATTGCTTGTGTCAGTTGTGGTTGTTTGTGTCAGTAGTGTCTGTGTCAGTAGTGTCTGTGTCAGTAGTGTTTGTTTGTGTCAGTAGTGTTTATGTCAGTAGTGTCTGTGTCAGTAGTGTCTGTGTCAGTAGTGTTTGTTTGTGTCAGTAGTGTTTATGTCAGTAGTGTCTGTGTCAGTAGTGTTTATGTCAGTAGTGTCTGTGTCAGTAGTGTCTGTGTCAGTAGTGTTTGTGTCAGTAGTGTTTATGTCAGTAGTGTCTGTGTCAGTAGTGTCTGTGTCAGTAGTGTTTATGTCAGTAGTGTCTGTGTCAGTAGTGTCTGTGTCAGTAGTGTTTGTGTCAGTAGTGTTTGTGTCAGTAGTGTTTGTGTCAGTAGTGTTTGTGTCAGTAGTGTTTGTGTCAGTAGTGATTGTTTGTGTCAGTAGTGTTTGTGTCAGTAGTGATTGTTTGTGTCAGTAGTGATTGTTTGTGTCAGTTGTGATTGTTTGTGTCAGTAGTGATTGTTTGTGTCAGTTGTGATTGTTTGTGTCAGTAGTGTCTGTGTCAGTAGTGTTTGTGTCAGTAGTGTTTTGTTAGTAGTGTCTGTGTCAGTAGTGTTTGTGTCAGTAGTGTTTGTTTGTGTCATTAGTGTTTGTGTCAGTAGTATCTGTACCGGTGCGGGTCCCATACCCGCATGTAATAACCGGTGCAGCATGGGCACTCAGTCGAACTGAAATCCTACAGCAAAATGCGCGGGTTTCTATAGGCTTAAGGCAGTGGCGGTAGCGGGTTTTTTAAGTTTGAGCAACTTGAATAGGCCACTATTTACACTCTGGTGAGCAATCTACCATAGCAATCTTGATTCCAACTTGAGACTAAAGCGTTGAAACCCGAGTCCAAGTACTCAAACTGATACGCTTTCATAATGCATAGAGAACTGAACTCATCCTAGACTTCGTGGAATGGTTAAAAAAACAAAAAAGACTGAAGGCGGCGAGCCACAATGGCCAGATACACTTTCACCTGAAGAATTGCGAAGTAACTTTAATTCTTTTGGCAGCAGAAAAGATAGGGCGGCGGAAGCGAAAGCAATGCATGACTTGAAGCAAAAATTGCTATTGGCAAATTCCGGAAAAAAGCAGACTATAAGTTAGTAGAAAGTAAGGATTGAGGCAGAGCAGTACCAGCAAATTGTTATCTACCTGGTATCTCTGAGCATTAGCGCAGATTTTTCTACCGACTCAAAGAGGAACTGTTTTACTAGAAAAACTTTAATTAATTTTTGCTATTTGCAACTAGACATGATATGATAATAATTACGACTTAGCTGTTCTGCCCCTGATATTGTTTATATACTCCACCAGGTTTTGAATGCTATCCTTGTAACTGTACAGATTATTGGCCCCGTTCTAAAAAAAAAAAATCAAAGTATATTAGGAAAAGGACTTTTTATACAGCATCGGCTGCCACGCATTTAAAGGCGGCAAAGAAGCAGACTGAAGAAAATGGGTTCAGAAGCGAAAACTACAAAAGCGGCATCAGGAGCAGCGACATCAGGAGCAGCGACATCAGGAGCAGCGACATCAGGAGCAGCGACATCAGGAGCAGCGACATCAGGAGCAGCGACATCAGGAGCAGCGACATCAGGAGCAGCGACATCAGGAGCAGCGACATCAGGAGCAGCGACATCAGGAGCAGCGACATCAGGAGCAGCGACATCAGGAGCAGCGACATCAGGAGCAGCGACATCAGGAGCAGCGACATCAGGAGCAGCGACATCAAGAGCAGCGACATCAGGAGCAGCGACATCAGGAGCAGCGACATTAGGAGCACTTCCGGTATACAAGGACTGAAAGTCAAGCTGTGGTCCCGCTAAGATCGGCAGCGGCCCGCTTGAAGTAGGCGATAAGCCTGGCCAGGCCGGCACGGTAGTTCTCATCTGTGCCGCCGCCTGCATCTGTGGAAGTGGCTTCATCGCCGCTGACTTTTTCTGACGATGCATCGGCTCGGCACCGGTGCACGTGAGCGAAATCAACAGCTCGGACCACTACAGCGAAACCGGAGCAGTCAGAATCTTCCTGCGGCTGCTGCACAGGCGCCGCCTCGTAGGCGATGAGCAGCGAGCTGGCGTAGAACCGGAAGGACCGCTGCACGGCGAACCAGGCGTCCAGCTGCTCCAGTCTGGCGGCCACTGCGGAGGCCACGGCGCCGGCTCGGCCAGGAGACCCAGCCGCGGCCAGGAACGGCAGGAAGCCCTTGCTGTACACGGCCTCAGCATCCAGGGAGCGGCCGTGCAAGATGGAGTAGACTCGAGGCTCCGATCGGCCTATCAGCGGCACCCGGAAGCCCGTGATGACGAAGCCCAGCTGGCCCCGGTGCGTGTACATCGCCCGCTGCAGCAGCCGCTTGGAGGCCGGGGCGCCCGGCGGGGCTGACAGGCCGCCCATCTTGCAGTCCATCACGCACGGTCTGCGAAGGTGCTTCAAGGCGTCGCCGAGTCCCAGGTACAGCTGCCCGCCTCCCTGCCGACATCTGTACAGCCCGAGGAAGTCGGCAAGGAACGGCCGCAGTCCCTCCAACACTGGCGAGTCGGCATTGCTGCCGGCGGCGGCCGCCGCTCGATAGAAGGCCACCTCGCGAGGTCCCTTTGGCGGCCGCTGCACCGGCTTGTACAGATCGCCGGACTGGCCGGACAGAATCGGCGACTTCCGCCAGAACAGCAGGCCCTTGCCGCCCACCTGGTGCGAGTACTCGGTCAGGCCTGCTGGCAGGTCCTGCACCTCCGGCTGCTGCCGCTTCTGCTGTTCGTCATCCTCTTGGACATCAAAAACTGCCGTCGTCTCCGCCAGCTCCCGCTGCTGACTGTTCTCGCAGCAGCCGCTGCTGGCGGCCTTCCACCGGGTAGCAATGGGGACGGCGCTGCTGGCGGACGCAGCCGGTTGAATGGCAACGGTCTGTTGAGGAAATCGCCTTCACAATTAAGTGTCTCTCCGGTCAGGCAGGATGCCGCGCTGTGACCTTCTGCGGCTGAGGAAGTTTCTTTGTCAGTTTTTTGTTTGCCCCCCCCCCCTTAAGTTGCGCTGTCTCAGTGAATTTATGCGTCTGCGAGAGCGGCTCTTCCTGCTCCTCTTGCTGGCATTCGCTCCCGGCTTTGCTGCCTGCCTGTCCATTGCTTTGCATTGCTTCCGTATTGCCCCGCTCTGTCCCGCCGCCTCACCCTCCCACCCCAGCTCCACTGCCTGCCTGTCTCATACTTTCCAACAGAGCTTCTCTCTCGCCCTCCTCCAGCAGGTGTTGCCATGGCAACCCGGGGGTCCTGAGGGTAGGCTACCGTAGGAGCAGATGGGACAGAGGGAGAGGTGGGGTTGAGAGACGGGAGA
>NIVC01000330.1:300000-433312 GCA_002269645.1 Macrostomum lignano
CATGGATTAACAACATCGATAATCCATTCTCATGGATTAACAACATCGATAATCCATTATTCCTCATTTATTAACAACACCGACAATCCATCATTCCTCACAGATTAATAACATCGATAATCCATTATTTCTCATAGATTAACAACATCGATAATCCATTATTTCTCATAGATTAACAACATCGACAATCCATCATTCCTCACAGATTAATAACATCGATAATCCATTATTTCTCATAGATTAACAACATCGATAATCCATTATTTCTCATAGATTAACAACATCGATAATCCATTATCCTCATAGATTACCAGGATGTATTATTAATCATATTTACAATGCTCCCAACTTTCCATTCACCGCTCATATAGGATGCACGAAGTTGAAATGATTATCATTTTTCGTGATGAACTCTTTGTCTCTTTGCCTGCCAATATTAACTCACAATGTTAATCTGACATGTAGCCTCTCCTGGGGTCTTCGACCCCTCTCGGGCACCCCACACTGACACAGCCCTCCCCGATCCTCGCTGCTGCCTTCCCCGCCTCCACATCCTTGAAGAAGCGACGGTTATCAGTTCCACCTTAGCCGGAAGTGCGGAGTTCTTGACCGGCACGGCAGACACCTGCGGCTGTTCGCCCAATTGAGACGTTCAAGGCTACCGGGATTTTTCCGGAAAAAATTATACCTTTGCAAAATGAAAGATGTTAGTGTACCGTTGAAAGCGATAGCCTAAATTGGAGACATTTGTGTGAGAACAACGTGACAATGTGCGAGAGACAGTCAGTCTGCTTTGAGGCGTGTGATCAGACTGGCGCCCTATTGATTGATTGATCAGACTGGCGCCCTATTGATTGATTGATCAGACTGGCGCCCTATTGATTGATTGATCAGACTGGCGCCCTATTGATTGATTGATCAGACTGGCGCCCTATTGATTGATTGATCAGACTGGCGCCCTATTGATTGATTGATCAGACTGGCGCCCTATTGATTGATTGATCAGACTGGCGCCCTATTGATTGATTGATCAGACTGGCGCCCTATTGATTGATTGATCAGACTGGCGCCCTATTGATTGATTGATCAGACTGGCGCCCTATTGATTGATTGATCAGACTGGTGCCCTATTGATTGATTGATCAGACTGGCGCCCTATTGATTGATTGATTGATCAGACTGGCGCCCTATTGATTGATTGATCAGACTGGCGCCCTATTGATTGATTGATCAGACTGGTGCCCTATTGATTGATTGATCAGACTGGCGCCCTATTGATTGATTGATTGATCAGACTGGCGCCCTATTGATTGATTGATTGGTCAGACTGGCGCCCTATTGATTGATTGTTAGGTAGATTGATAAACTGATAAATTCGGTGCCCTGAAAATACTGCGAGTCTCTGCGCGCATCCCCATCTATATTTAAAACTCTTCAAATGGAGTTCAGAAAGTCCAAGCAGAGGTACAAAATTAGATCAAGAAGGGCTTAAGCAGCCGCATCAGCTGCACACGAACATCCGGGATTCTCAAAAAGATAAATCCAATCCAGCTACTGATAGCCACCATCTGCTTGCCTCTCTCTCACCAGATGCGAGTGCCAACTCAAGATGATGGATAGAAGCTGACAGGTGATAAACAGGCTCTTGTTTCTTCAGAACAAAACTTTCTTAGAAGTTTTTGTTAGAAACAGCTCACAGAAAGTGCAAAACTGAAGGGGACATGCATACCCCCTAGCCAGAAACTTATTTTTTCACTCTCTTTATTCCATCCCTATTCCATCATTTATACGCCAAAAAGCCACCTGTCGAAAATCCCACACAGCCAGATGACGAATAAGGAGACCGGAGCCTCTCCTGTCAAATCCTGGGATAAAATCGCGGCAGAAAAGGACTTTACACACTGTACTTGATTCTGACTGGACTGGGATTCGCAAGCACAGATGCTGGATTGTAGGGCGGGGACAGTGATGAAGGAGGCAGCTGGAGATTTGCCGGTTGGAGAGGGATGGTAAAAGGGATTCCGTAGACTAGTGGTCCAGCGCGGCGCTTGAGAACCAACCCCCAAGGCACAGTGAAGTGTACATACCTAGCGATAAATAAAGTTAGGGCCGCTGTACACTCCTGTGTGAGTGTGTGCCTGCGCGTATGACTGCGTACGTGTCCGCGCGCTTGTGTGCCTGCTCATGGGAGTCGGCGAAATGGGCAGCAATGCCTCTCGCCGGTAGTGCGACAATGTCGCTTAAAGTGCACCAAGGTGCCCCCTGCCTCAAAAAAGAGGGGTGGTTGAAGAGACTGAAGGGCGCTAGAAGGGAATGAAGGGCGCTAGAAGGGAATGAATGGCGCTAGAAGGGAATGAAGGGCGCTAGAAGGGAATGAATGGCGCCAGAAGGAACCAAAAGGCGAAGAAAGATAAAATAACTTTAGTAAGGAAAAGATGGGACATCAGTGAGAGATGGAGACGGATGCTGAATAGCATGAACCCCCCCCCCTTTACTCTCATACCAGCTGGCTGGAGCCGTGGCCGCCTCCTCGCCAACGGAAGCGGAAGAGGAGCTCCGGCGCCAGGAGGCGGCCTGCTCAGTCCAGACTGTCCGATCGGCGGCGTTCCGCTTGCTGGCCGCGCTGGACGGCGGCTCCGCCTCGTCGTCTCGGCGGCGATTCTGCCCGGCCGCATTCGACGGATTCGCCTGCTGGCCGCGCACCCCGGCGGGAGCCGAGGCCCGCGTGCCCTGCCCGACGCCTGTCTTCGAGAGCGGCGGCTTCGCCTGGCGTCGCTGCCAGCCAGACGGCCGTTGGGAATTCCCGGCCTCGGCTGCATCGCCGGCGGTGGCTTCGGCGTTGCGTAACTCGACAGCGTCAATGGTGATTGGCAGCTCGTATAGCAACTACAGCGCCTGCCGGTCAAAGGAATCGTTCGATTATTTGGCTAAACGGGTGCGTCTTTCTTCCAAGTTGCGGCTTGCGCTTCTCGCACTCGGATTCTTTGAATTCGCACTCAGATTCTTGGAATTCACACTCGGATTCTTTGAATTCGCACTCGGATTCTTTGAATTCGCACTCGGATTCTTGGAATTCGCACTCAGATTCTTTGAATTCGCACTCAGATTCTTGGAATTCACACTCGGATTCTTTGAATTCGCACTCGGATTCTTTGAATTCGCACTCGGATTCTTTGAATTCGCACTCGGATTCTTTGAATTCGCACTCAGATTCTTTGAATTCACACTCGGATTATTTGAATTCGCACTCAGATTCTTGGAATTCACACTCGGATTCTTGGAATTCGCACTCGGATTCTTTGAATTCGCACTCAGATTCTTGGAATTCGCACTCGGATTCTTGGAATTCGCACTCGGATTCTTGGAATTCGCACTCGGATTCTTTGAATTCGCACTCAGATTCTTGGAATTCGCACTCGGATTCTTGGAATTCGCACTCGGATTCTTTGAATTCGCACTCAGATTCTTGGAATTCGCACTCGGATTCTTTGAATTCGCACTCGGATTCTTGGAATTCGCACTCGGATTCTTTGAATTCGCACTCAGATTCTTGGAATTCGCACTCGGATTCTTTGAATTCGCACTCAGATTCTTTGAATTCGCACTCAGATTCTTGGAATTCGCACTCGGATTCTTTGAATTCGCACTCAAATTCTTGGAATTCGCACTCGGATTCTTGGAATTCGCACTCGGATTCTTGGAATTCGCACTCGGATTCTTGGAATTCGCACTCGGATTCTTTGAATTCGCACTCAGATTCTTGGAATTCGCACTCGGATTCTTGGAATTCGCACTCGGATTCTTTGAATTCGCACTCAGATTCTTGGAATTCGCACTCGGATTCTTGGAATTCGCACTCGGATTCTTGGAATTCGCACTCGGATTCTTTGAATTCGCACTCGGATTCTTGGAATTCGCACGCGGATTCTTGGAATTCTCACTTGGATTCCTAGAGTGGCCCACTCTGATCTCTGTGGGTTGCACTCTGATCCCTGTGAGTTGCACTCTGATCCCTATGGATTGCACTCTGATCCCTGTGGGTTGCACTCTGATCCCTATGGATTGCACTCTGATTCCTGTGGTTGCACTCTGATTCCTGTGGTTGCACTCTGATCCCTGTGGGTTGCACTCTGATCCCTGGGGGTTGCACTCTGATCCCTGGGGGTTGCACTCTGATCTCTATGGATTGCACTCTAATCCCTATGGATTGCACTCTGATCTCTATGGATTGCACTCTGATCCCTATGGATTGCACTCTAATCCCTATGGATTGCACTCTGATCTCTATGGATTGCACTCTGATCCCTATGGATTGCACTCTGATCCCTGTGGTTGCACTCTGATATCCCTATGGATTGCACTCTGATCCCTATGGGTTGCACTCTGATCAATATGAGTTGAACTCTGATCCCTGGGGGTTGCACTCTGATCCCTGTGGGTTGCACTCTGATCCCTATGAATTGCACTCTGATCCCTATGGATTGCACTCTGATTTCTATGGATTGCACTCTTATTCCTATGGGTTGCACTCTGATCCCTGGGGGTTGCACTCTGATCCCTGTGGGTTGCACTCTGATCCCTATGAATTGCACTCTGATCCCTATGAATTGCACTCTGATCCCTATGAATTGCACTCTGATCCCTATGGATTGCACTCTGATTTCTATGGATTGCACTCTTATTCCTATGGGTTGCACTCTGATCCCTGGGGGTTGCACTCTGATCAATATGGGTTGCACTCTGATCCCTGGGGGTTGCACTCTGATCCCTATGGATTGCACTCTGATCTTTATGGATTGCACTCTGATTAATAGAACTAGCACTGCGTAGTGTGAGGTTGCTATGAGAGTTAATTTTTTAACTAGCAGGTATGAAAAGCACTAATGAATATTGCTACTCTTGATAGGACTAGATTAGCAATCAAAGTAGTCCCAAATCCGCAACACGCAAATCCAATCCGAAAATCCCAGTGAGCCATAGTGTTCCCATAATCTCTCGAGACTAATCGTTAGAGAATGGAACTTGGTCCCGCACTGACTGACTGCGCTGGCCACAGCCACTTGTTGACTTTGGAAAACTCCAGAGAGCTGATGAGAGTTCTCTGTCGGAGAGAGAGGAAGTTTTTTTGATTAAGAGCTCCGACCGTTGTGTTTGCATTATGCCACCTGTTTAGGCAGAGAGCCGATTTCCCCTTTCTATTCGTCTCTCCTGTTTTTAAAGCCGCTCAAAGGCAGAGCTCAGGTGAAGGTATCGAATTGATACTTCCTATCTAGTGGCTCTTTAGTTTGCAGCTATAGCCACCCCCCTTCCCAAGGGGGTGCAATCAATAAATATTCACACGAGAGCTGCGGGCAACCCTCTAGTATCTCTGGTTTTTTAGCAGCGAGACCGCACCCCTAACTGCAGCACCAGCTGGAGAGCAACTAGGCAGAGTGCGTCCGACCCTCGCCTGACCACGATCAGAAAGTCAGGACAAGCTGTACACCTCTCGATAGCCAGAACTTTCTCCTGCAGAAACTACTGACCTTTCCTGCTGTCTGCATCGTGAAAGAAAGCTCAGCCTCCCTGCCCTGTTCTCTGAGCGGCTGTTTCTGTACGCTCGTCTACTATATGCCTACGGCGAGAATCGCGATAATTTTGCCTTTGATCTTCTCCAACTGCTAATATCAGAATTCTCTTCCCCATCCTCAATCTGTTTCTATGCGAGTTCCTTCATAAACGACTTCTTTTCCTTTGCAAGTGTTTGGCACATGCGAGTGCCCGGGCGAACAGAATCCTGATGAAGCAGCGATGGCCGAAGCCCCCTACCCCAGGCAGACACCCGCTGCACCTCTTCAGCACACCGAATTTAAGCCAGGCCAAACAGAGCCTTGTCAAGAAATTGATGCAGCGAAAGAATTTCTGCTTCCCATCTTCCAGTCCGCACCGTTTCCTTCTACGCAATTCAAATTTCTTCCCAAAAGACCTTTCTTGCTCTTCGTTGCGGCTTAGCATTTGCCTGACCAGTTTGCCGAGCAAATACCTGATGGGCCTCTGGTGGGCCTCTCTCGCTTCCCTCTGCTTCACGTCAATCGACAAATAGCCCTCCCCCAGCCTCCCCGCCTCTCCATCATCCTAGTCTCTCCTACCTCTACACCGCACGGTTTAGGCTGGTTGCTCCGGTCTCTTCTTCTCAACTGAGTCTCCGCACCCGTCAGACAGGCAAAAACCTGAGGCAGATGGGTAGGCTTGTGCCAACCTGTCTGCTCCAAAGGATTGCTGCTTCTTTGCAAGGATGGATGGCTGATAGACAGAGCTTTCCCCTAGAGTGGAAAAGGAAGCAAAACATTTGGACGCTGAGCAGAATTTGAGTGCCAGTCGGGTAGGGAAGGGCAATGCAAGCAGACAGATGACAAATGGGCCACCTGGTTACTTAATATTCTTCGCTCAGAGAAGCCTAGAAAAAGTTCATCTTAACGGAATTTTGCAGAGTCAAGCTATGATATTGTTTTTTAATTATACAGCTGCGAACGTGTAGGTGTCCGTGGATAAATACTCGTATTGGCCACGAGAGTCAAGGCCGCTGTGTGAGCGTGTGTCGTTGTATCCATATGCGTTTGCCCAGATTTCTTGCTCCATTGCAAACACACTGACTGACTGCTAAAGATAATTAATCCCATGCTGTTTAAAATAAATGAACACTTTCAAGGCTTCTATGACGGATTTTTTCACCAGCTGAACCTCCCAAATTCCAGCTGCAAGTGACCAAGGTGTCCAAGATGCTGCAGTACAAGCGCTTGGAGCTGGAGAACCGCACCTGTCAGGCCCTGATTGAAGACGCCATGGCCGCCAATGCCACCGGCTGTCTGCCAACCTTCGACAACGCCATCTGTTGGCCTGGAGTTCCCGCTGGCACTCGAGTGTACATGTCCTGTCCCGACTATGTCAACGAGCTCAACAGGCGGGGCTTCGCCTGGCGGCGTTGCCTTGGCAATGGCAGCTGGCACCGACCGGCTGGCAAGCCCGGCCGCGGAGAGGGCTGGACCAATTTCACCGCCTGCTCAGTGAGCGACCCGCCCAGCACTGCACTGGTGAGCGGCTGGGCCGGGCTTGGGGCTGCTAATTACCGTGCCCGACTCTGGTGTAGGCTGAGGTGGGGCTGCTAATTACCGTGCCCGACTCTGGTGTAGGCTGAGGTGGGGCTGCTAATTACCGTGCCCGACTCTGGTGTAGGCTGAGGTGGGGCTGCTAATTACCGTGCCCGAATCAGGTGCAGGCTGAGATGGGGCTGCTAATTACCGTGCCCGAATCAGGTGTAGGCTGGGGTGGGGCTGCTAATTATCGTGCCTGAATCAGGTGTAGGCTGGGGTGGGGCTGCTAATTATCGTGCCCGAATCAGGTGTAGGCTGAGGTGGGGCTGCTAATTATCGTGCCGAAATCAGATGAGGGCTGAGGTGGGGCTGCTAATTACCGTGCCTGAATCAGATGCAGGCTGAGGTGGGGCTTCTAATTACCGTGCCCAACCTGAAGCATACTTTTGTGCCTCAGGTAGGCAAGCCCTGTTCAACTTTAATCAATTTTGTTCAACTTCTTCATTCCTACACTGCCATCGAGTAGCTCAGGGTGATTCACAGCATCGGTCACATTGGCTACGGCATCTCCCTAGTGTTTCTGCTATTGGCAATCAGCATCTTGGCCTGTTTCAGGTGAGCTGGCAACTATAAACTGTACCCTTTTTAATCCTTTCTGACGCCGGTGCCCAGGGACGCGTCCTGTGGCGCTGTTTCTATAAGACCTGACAGCGTACTTTTTGACAGCGCAGTCTAAATCATACAGCCAGTGTGACTCACGCAGTCTAAATCATACAGCCAGTGTGACTCACGCAGTCTAAATCATACAGCCAGTGTGACTCACGCAGTCTAAATCATACAGCCAGTGTGACTCACACAGTCTAAATCATACAGCCAGTGTGACTCACACAGTCTAAATCATACAGCCAGTGTGACTCATGAAGTCTAAATCATACAGCCAGTGTGACTCACGCAGTCTAAATCATACAGCCAGTGTGACTCATGCAGTCTCACTCATACAGCCAGTGTGACTCACGCAGTCCCACTCATACAGCCAGTGTGACTCACGCAGTCTGACTCATACAGCCAGTGTGACTCACGCAGTCTCACTCATACAGCCAGTGTGACTCACGCAGTCCCACTCATACAGCCAGTGTGACTCACGCAGTCTGACTCATACAGCCAGTGTGACTCACGCAGTCTCACTCATACAGCCAGTGTGACTCACGCAGTCTCACTCATACAGCCAGTGTGACTCACGCAGTCTCATTCATACAGCCAGTGTGACTCACGCAGTCGGCTTCACAATTTTCAGACGCCTGCACTGCCAAAAGAACTTCATTCACATCAATCTGTTTCTGGCATTCTCGCTCAAGGCGGTCAGCCATTTCTTAAATTATTTCGCTTCAGTTGAGAACATGGTGAGTAGTGTGTGAGTTTAAACAAAGCTTAGTTTATTGGTGAAGAAGTCGTTAACCTGTCAAACCTTACACTGACAGGTTGTCATCTGCCGCTCTCATCAGACCCTGCTAACCTACAGTGTCATCGCAAGCTTCACCTGGGTATTCGTGGAGGCCCTGCACCTGTACATGCTGATCTTTGTGAACACCATGTCCGGGTCGAAGATGTCCACGCCTTTTTACATGCTGATTGGATGGGGTGAGCTTCAGGACCGATTGGCTTAACTGGAACTTTTGCCAGCAATTTTCATTGAGATTGTCTATCTATCTATCTATCTATCTATCTATCTATCTATCTATCTATCTATCTATCTATCTATCTATCTATCTATCTATCTATCTATCTATCTATCTATCTATCTATCTATCTATCTATCTATCTATCTATCTATCTATCTATCTATCTATCTATCTATCTATCTATCTATCTATCTATCTATCTATCTATCTATCTATCTATCTATCTATCTATCTATCTATCTATCTATCTATCTATCTATCTATCTATCTATCTACGCTCGTATCTATCTCTCTTTCACACACACACACGCACACACACACACACACACACACACACTCTCTCTCTCTCTCTCTCTCTCTCTCTCTCTCTCTCTCTCTCTCTCTCTCTCTCTCTCTCTCTCTCTCTCTCTCTCTCTCTCTCTCTCTCTCTCTCTCTCTCTCTCTCTCTCTCTCTCTGTGTGTGTGTGTCTTTGTTTGACAAAGCTTGAAAGCAACAAATTTTTGATCAGCAGATGGGCTCTGCCTGATGAAAGCTGTTCCATTTGAACGTTTGAAATATTCAAAAGGGCTCAACAAATTCATAAGCTGGTTGTCAAAGTCTTGATGCCGGGCTGGAAGCTGTGTAAAATCAGGGAGATGCTCAGTGGAGAAAAGGGGCGGAGAGAGGGAGACACAAAGACACAGACTGAGGATAAGACGACCTGAACGATAAGATCATCTACAGAACGTCTCTCTAGCTAGGACATCTGAATATTGAATTTTTGCTGTCAGTCAGAGGGAGACAGAGGGGGACACAGACAGACAGAGACAGACAGAGACAGACAGAGACAGTCAGAGGGAGACAGACACAGACAGAGGGAGACAGACACAGACAGAGGGAGACAGACACAGACAGAGGGAGACAGACACAGACAGAGGGAGACAGACACAGACAGAGGGAGACAGACACAGACAGAGGGAGACAGACACAGACAGAGGGAGACAGACACAGACAGAGGGAGACAGACACAGACAGAGGGAGACAGACACAGACAGAGGGAGACAGACACAGACAGAGGGAGACAGACACAGACAGAGGGAGACAGACACAGACAGAGGGAGACAGACACAGACAGAGGGAGACAGACACAGACAGAGGGAGACAGACACAGACAGAGGGAGACAGACACAGACAGAGGGAGACAGACACAGACAGGGGGAGACAGACACAGACAGAGGGAGACAGACACAGACAGAGGGAGACAGACACAGACAGAGGGAGACAGACACAGACAGAGGGAGACAGACACAGACAGTGGGAGACAGACACAGACAGAGGGAGACAGACACATACAGAGGGAGACAGAAAGTGAGCAGGAGCAGAGGTGGTGAGTGGGAGAGGAACAGGAGAGCTCGTTAAGAACGCAGGATGAGAGGAGAGAGGTTACCTTGTATAGTGGTCAATTACGAGGTCAAATTAGGTGAGTAATTTCGATACACTCAGAGAGTAGCACATTACACCCAAGCTACAAATTCCCTCTGCAGCAAGATACGAGCTGAGTGAATTTATTGACTCCGCTAAAACGCTCGGACAGAAACACTTTGAACCCTCAATAAAAGCCTGTTCCATGCAGTGTCTCCTGTGTGCCAGTCAATCTGGTTAGAAACTGACGCATCTCCGATGCTACGAGCTAAATTATTGATTTCCTGAAACATTTAGCAGATTGCAAGATTAGAAAGTTTCCTTTCGACAGAATTTTATTACAGTTTCTCTCTCTCTCTCTCTCTCTCTCTCCCTCATCTGTCTTTAATTCCTTGGAGACAAGCGAAATTAAGCAGCTTTTATTGCGATGTCCATTAGGCCGAAGCTCGAATGAATTTTGACTGGGAGAAAAAGAAGTGACAGTCTAAAATCTAGAAATAAAATTCGTACCTTAAGCCAACTAAAATAGAACTGAGTTCAATAGCATTCAACCTGCCCGCCGCCTCAGGCGCTCCATGCCTCTTCACCGGCATCTGGGTGGCGCTGCGGCTCCGGCTGGACAATCGGGAGTGCTGGCGCAAGTACATGCCGATGGGCGCTGACATCTGGCTGGTGAACGTCTACCTCTGCCTGCTCGTGTTCGTGAGTGCCCGGCTGCTGATGAGGGTCGGACAGACAGACAAACAGACAGACAGACAGACAGACAGACAGACAGGCAGACAGACAGACAGACAGGCAGACAGACAGACAGACAGACAGATAGACAGACAGACAGACAGACAGACAGACAGACAGACACATTGATAGAAAATGGTAAACTGTAATAAAGTACTAAAGTTCCCATGTACTAACGGTTCGCTTAGGTGAGGTGAGCACTAATTAATTAGAAAATCTGATTAAATAAATCTACTAATCTGATAGAGATTGACAAGCTCAAAACCTTCCTTACACTGACATTTTCGAATTACTTTTCAACAGAAAAAGATCTGACAACTTTTAAAAAAATCGCAACTTGCCTCAGCAAAGTGTAATCCTTCGCGCGAGATGTTTCTACCTGTTTAGCTCGTGCAGCGCCCCGGACACCATCTGCAGATTCAATTCAATGTTCAATCTCCCGCAGGTGAACGCCGGCCTGTTCGCCCGAATAGTTCGCGAGCTGTTTGTTAAAATGAGGAACCAACCGCTGAGCAGCGCTGCGACGCAGAATTATCGGTGAGAAGCCCAGCCTCTGCGTTTGCGACATCATTCAATTCTTAGAATTTGATTGAAAATTCCCCATCACTTTGCACTTTCGATGACAATTTGAAGTCAGTTTGTGTTTATTTTCTTTTCAAGATGTTCTCACAAGTTTTTCGATTTTCGATCTTGAAAAATACTGCTGTACAGAGTGACAGAGTCACGGAGTGACAAAGTGACGGAGAGACAGAGTGACGGAGTGACGGAGTGACGGAGAGACAGAGTGACGGAGTGACGGGGTGACAAAGTGATGGAGAGACAGAGTGACGGAGTGACGGAGTGACGAAGTGACGGAGTGATCGAGTGACAGGGAGACAAAGTGATGGAGAGACAGAGTGAGAGTGACAGAGTGACAGAGGGACAGAGTGATAGAGTGATGGAGTGACAAAGTGATGGAGAGACAGAATGAGAGTGACAGAGTGACAGAGTGACAGAGTGATGGAGTGACAAAGTGATGGAGAGACAGAGTGACAGTGACAGAGGGACAAAAAGATAGAGTGACAGTAATGGAGTGACAGAGCAACATAGTGACGGAGTCCTTCGAACTGTCTCATTCCAGGAAACTGTGGAAATCGACCTCCGTGCTGGTGATTGTGTTCGGCATTTACTATCTCATTTTTCTGCCTCTATCGGTCATACCGAAAGACAAGCTTGGAGCAACGCTAGACTACATTAAGCTGGCCTATGAGCACTTTTTCAATTCGTTCCAGGTAAGAAATTACCATCCTGTGGTGACTGGGAGAAAAATATTCCGAGAGTGACGGGGGAAAGAGTGACGGAATGACAGAGTGATAGAGCGACAGAGTGACGGAGTGACGGAGTGACAGAATTAAAAGTGACAACGTGAAAATGTGATAGAGTGACAAAGTGATGGAATGACAGAGTGACGGAGTGACAAAGTGACGGAGTGACAGAGTGACAGATTGA
Organism: Macrostomum lignano; assembly: GCA_002269645.1. Classification (NCBI taxonomy): domain Eukaryota; kingdom Metazoa; phylum Platyhelminthes; family Macrostomidae; genus Macrostomum; species Macrostomum lignano. The sequence goes on from NIVC01000330.1 coordinate 312,375, forward strand.
TAAGTGACAGTGAGGTAGTAAAGACTGAGATTGTGACAAAGTGGGAGTTACAGAGCGACAGTGATAGCGTGACGGTGAGAACGTGAGACAGGTTGAGGGTAGCATCATGAAGGAAGACTGCATAAAAGCTGGAATGCGAAACCGATACTATTGAAAGCTACGAGATGATAAGCCGGACGGGCAGCAGACAAAAATGAAAAACTGACGCAAACAGTAAAAATGTGTGAAAATGTAAGCGAGCTGATAAAAGAAACCTGGCTAGGACCCGAGACAGACAGACGGAGTGCGGAGAGAGACGGATCAGACAGAGAGACAAGGCATTACCCCCCATGGGCCACTGGCCAGTGGAATGTGCAAGCTCAATCCCTTCTCCCCGCCCCTTTGTCGTCGCGTGCAAACGGAGTTTTGCTACCGCCATGCGATCCTTGTCGGCTCTGCAGGGGTGAGAAGGGAGGAGGTGGGGGCGGAGAAAGCTGGTGGCAACTGCGGGAGTCACGCAAAGGCGGAACGCGACATACATAGAAATGGCATGGCTCCGAGGTTTTCTTGCATCTCTTTTAGAAGCGTTCCAGTGCGAAGCTTCCGGTCTCCAACACGAAGTGGGCGGGCCTCGCGCAGAAAGACGGAGTTGTCGAATTGGGAAGGGATCCTAATCTCCATGTTAGTAATGGGATATCTCAGCACTCTTAGGTACGCAAAAGTATATCGATACCCCAGAGAGTTACGTTTGAGCGATACCCGGGTCTAAAATCAATATGGCTTTTTTTGCAGTCTGCAGGGAGACGACTGCAGCGTCCAGTCTCTTTCTACCGATATTTAATTGACATGACCGTCTTGACGTTTAACTTCGTCCATTCCGTCCAAGGCTTGCATGACTAGGCTGTGCACCCCATCACTGATCTTTATCCACCTTCCCAGCTTATATTGTCGCTGATTTTAAGGTTAAAAAGCGATGGTTAAGTGTTTAGCAGTCATGAGAGGACTGAGTCAATGCTCCAAAGATTAAGTAAGTCTTTGCTCGCCAGTGACACTTTTTGGCCATTGACTGTGGGCAGCAGTTGTCTTGAGTGTAGCGCTCTGTCACTCTAGATTAAGTCACCTGCTCCTAAGCTCAAACTGACTGCAAAAAGCTTATGTTTAAAACGAACACTCAAATTACAAATGAGTAATGCGAACAAGCTCTGCATAATTTAGGGATTCTTCGTGTCCCTGCTGTTCTGCTTTGTGAATTCTGACGTGCTCAAGGAGCTCAAGCGGCACCTGCTAGAGACCAAGCTGGGCCGGAGGCTCAAAAGGCGCGGCTTCATTCGGCCGCCGCAGGACGTCTACGGCTTGGAGCCCGAGACACGGAGGGCCAATCGGCGAGCCAGGGCGAGGGCCAGCAATGGAGTGAGTTCACCTGATTGCAGATGCGAGATGGAAACACGAAAATTTTAAGGTTGATTATTGAGTCATGAATAAAGAACGCTTCGTACTTTAAGCTGCAACCACTTTCGCGAATACATTCCAGGTAGATGAACAATCTTTGCAGCTGAAGACGCGCTGCAGTGCTACTGAGCTAAACTAATCAAAGAGGTGTCTGATCAGTATGAATGAAGACAAACTCGTAAGCTGCAGCGACATTCTTGTATCAAACAGCTCTTGGGTATCACAAGCATGTGAGAATGCGTGAAGCAGACTGATTGATTTAAATGAAAAATTAAGTTATTGGTATCAAAACGCTGGTCAATGTACCTCACTCCCTGCCCCTACCCAGCCACCTCACTCCCTGCCCCTCCCCAACCCAACCTCACACACAGCCCCCAAACCTCGCACCACTGCAGCCACCTCACTCCCTGCCCTCAAACCCCTCACCACTGCAGCCACCTCACTCCCTGTCCCAAACCCCTAACCACTGCAGCCACCTCACTCCCTGCCCTCAAACCCCTCACCACTGCAGCCACCTCACTCCCTGTCCCAAACCCCTAACCACTGCAGCCACCTCACTCCCTGCCCCAAACCCCGCACCACTGCAGCCACCTCACTCCCTGTCCCAAACCCCTACCACTGCAGCCACCTCACTCCCTGCCCTCAAACCCCGCACCACTGCAGCCACCTCACTCCCTGCCCTTCCCAGCCTCAAGCATTCAGCTACCTCACCTCTGATGATTACGTTCGTACGATGTCAACTTAATTTCAAAGCACGCACTTTTGCAGAGACCTTGCCTATTGCTGCAATATTCTAGTGCTTAGAAGCTACATTCGTCCCATACAAATTTTCAAACACTCGTAGCAGTAAGCTATGCATAATGCGAACTTGCAAATAAAAAAAGCACTATGTGTATTTAAATGCGCCCTTTTAAATTTCGCATCAAAACTTGCCGAAAAGATTGACGTCTGCTTATCTGTTTAGTGCGACCGCTATGATCAATGATGAAGTTTTTGTCTTTTTTCCCTCGCTTTTGTGTCCCGTCTTTAATTAGCATCGCAGACTGTCTGTTCAGCTTGAACGCATTGTTAAAACAACGCGCTTAGTTTTTTAGTTTCATTGCATTTGCCCGTCGGCTGACTAGCACGCGGAACCAGAGTATGCTGACCCTTCATCGCATCTGAACGCAACGAAATATTGAAAAGATTACTCTTAATTTGTGTCTATAATAGAAGTTTTAAAAGACCAAGTAGCAAGTTTTGTTTTGGACATGGCCAATTATAACTTATTGGAATTAAATGCTGCACAGTTTTAACTGCTTTGCGCCAGGCCCGAGAAGGGAGCAAGAGAGTATGTTGGGGGATGAGAAAGGAGAGTGAGAAAGAGTTGGGGGATGAGACAGGAGAGTGAGAAAGAGGGTGACAGGGAGAGAAGGGAGACAGGGGAGCGAGATGAATACAGGGAGAGAAGGGAGACAAGAAGAGAGGGAGAGAGGAGAGAGGAGAGAAAAAAGAAGAGAGGGGGAGAGAGGAGACAGGAGACAGAGGGAAAGAGGAGAAGAGAAGAGAGAGAGGAGAGAGGAGAGAGGAGAGAGAGAGAAGAGAGAGAGGAGAGAGGAGAGAGAGGAGAGAGGAGAGAGAGGAGAGAGAGGAGAGAGAGGAGAGAGGAGAGAGAGAAGAGAGAGAGGAGAGAGGAGAGAGAGGAGAGAGGAGAGAGGAGAGAGAGGAGAGAGAGGAGAGAGAGGAGAGAGGAGAGAGAGAAAGAGAGAGGAGAGAGAGAGGAGAGAGGAGAGAGGAGAGAGGAGAGAGAGGAGAGAGAGGAGAGAGAGGAGAGAGGAGAGAGAAGAGAGAGAGAGGAAAGAGAGAGGAGAGAGGAGAGAGAGAGGAGAGAGAGGAAAGAGAGAGGAGAGAGGAGAGAGAGAGAGGAGAGAGGAGAGAGAGAAGAGAGAGAGAGGAGAGAGAGAGGAGAGAGAGGAGAGAGAGAGGAGAGAGGAGAGAGAGAGAGGAGAGAGGAGAGAGAGAGAGAGAGAGGAGAGAGAGAGGAGAGAGGAGAGAGAGAGAGAGAGGAGAGAGGAGAGAGAGAGGAGAGAGGAGAGAGAAGTCTGGACAGAAACAAGTTAAGAAGGAACAGTCAATCAATCTGGTGGATCAGTGATACCTTAAAAACATACCTTTCTTTCTAATTGGCTTCTTTGATAGAAGCCGTACCGTGGTGCAGTCTTGATTTATTATCTCTTTGGGAGTCTAAACACGCTATTGCTACCGTATCTGTCTCCGGGGGCAACCCTGTCTGCTGATTGCAAATTTCACCTGTCGATCAGAGATGCTTGTATACTGCGAGCGATTCGTGATAATTAGACTGGAAAAACTCATTGGCTCAGGGGTTAGTTATGAGCATTTTTTTTACATGATTAAGCCATGAGTTTTGCACCGTGACTCTCACTGCCATTGTGATGCTCTCACTGTCGCTGTAACTAAGAACCTAACACTGTAGTTTTCATAGTTAAAGTGGCTCAATGACCCTCTTTCTGTCGCTATGACCCTCTTTCTGTCGCTATGACCCTAATAATGTCGTTATGACCGTAATACTGTCGGTAGGACCCTTATATTTTCGCTATGACCCTCTTTCTGTTGCTATGACCCTCTTTCTGTCGCTATGACCCTCTTTCTGTCTCTATGACCCTCGTTCTGTCGCTATGACCCTAATAATATCGTTATGACCGTAATACTGTCGTTATGACCCTAAATACTGTCGCTATGACCCCAATACTGTCGCTATTACCCTAATAATGTCGTTATGACCCTAATACTGTCGCTATTACCCTAATAATGTCGTTATGACCCTAAATACTGTCGCTATGACCCTAATACTGTCGCTATGACCATAATAATGTCGTTATGACCCTAATACTGTCGTTATGACCCTAATACTGTCGCTATGACCCTAATACTGTCGCTATGACCCTAATACTGTCGCTATGACCCTAATACTGTCGCTATGACCCTAATACTGTCGCTATGACCCTATTACCACTATCGGTATGACCCTAATACTATTGCTGTGACCATAATACAATTGGTATGAGCCTAATAATATCGTTTTGAGCCTAATACTATTGCTATGACCCTAATACTGTCGCTATGACCCTAATACTGTCGCTATGACTCTAATACTGTCGCTATGACCCTAATACTGTCGCTATGACCCTAATACTGTCGCTATGACCCTATTACCACTATCGGTATGACCCTAATACTATTGCTGTGACCATAATACAATTGGTATGAGCCTAATAATATCGTTTTGAGCCTAATACTATTGCTATGACCCTAATACTGTCGCTATGACCCTAATACTGTCGCTATGACCCTAATCTATCGCTATGACCCTAATACTGTCGCTATAACCCTAATACTGTCGCTATGACATCTTACTATCACTACTTACAATTCTGCCATGACGCAGCTCATAGCCATAGAAAATGTAATGAGTATTCTGTGCAACAAAGTTAAACTCTCATCGTATTTGTAATTTAAACAAATAGTTCGTCACTCACAAAGGAAGCTAGATTGAAGTCACGTGCTTTTTGGAGAATATATTAAAATTCAACGCGAGCGGGAATTTCAGTCAGGAATTAAAATATGTTAAGTAAAAAGATAAGGGAAATGAGTCACAATGGCTGACAACAGATGAATAACAATGAATATAAATATCCATTCATATTGGAGTTTGCCAGCGCGGTCTTGACTCTCGGCTGTCAGTTGTCGGTTGGTCAAGTTCAGAACTGGGGCATTTTCTGTAGCCTGCGGGATTTCGGAGGCAGATGGTGACTATCCATCTGTGTACTTTTTTTCGTACCCATACTGAATGACTGGTGGGATCGCCTATTTCCCCATTTGACATTTGGAATTCAATAATAAATACTAGATGTGTATCTGGGGATCTGATCGACAGTAAGGAATATAAATGTTGATAATAGCTAGTGCATGCAACTGTATCGTCTGCCCAGATTAACCATCAGTCTAGCTGTAGATGTCTTTGTGTCACAGTTGTGTAAGATCGTATACAGTGAGCTAAGCTGCTAGACTAGATTGGCTGATATTAGCTAGTTGAGTGGCTGATATTAGATAGTTGAGTGTGTAATAAGCTAGTTGAGTGGGTGATAAGCTTGTTGAGTGGGTGATAAGCTTGTTTGAGTGGGTGATAAGCTAGTTGAGTGGGTGATAAGCTTGTTGAGTGGGTGATAAGCTAGTTGAGTGGGTGATAAGCTTGTTGAGTGGGTGATAAGCTTGTTGAGTGGGTGATAAGCTAGTTGAGTGGGTGATAAGCTTGTTGAGTGGGTGATAAGCTTGTTTGAGTGGGTGATAAGCTAGTTGAGTGGGTGATAAGCTTGTTGAGTGGGTGATAAGCTAGTTGAGTGGGTGATAAGCTAGTTGAGTGGGTGATAAGCTTGTTGAGTGGGTGATAAGCTAGTTGAGTGAGTGATAAGCTTGTTGAGTGGGTGATAGGCTTGTTTGAGTGGGGGATAAACTATTGTAGTTAAATGGGTGATTAGTTGAGTGGGTGATAAGCTGATAAGCTGAAATTTAAGACCAGAATTCGGATCCTTATTAATACAATAGATTATGTTTATTGATACACCCGGGTTCTTCATCAAACATCAGAAGCATATTATTCTTACACAAGCTCCGGGTTGCTCAGAGGACCAAACAACTCGACAACAGAATCTGCTGATCCCGAGAGCGCATCTTGGAGACCCTGGGAGCTGATGCTGCTGAGGCTGGCATTGCTGCTGGTGTCGCTGCTGCTGCAGCTGCTGCTGTCGTCGCTGCTGGTCAGGCCAGTGGAGTGGTGATTGAAGTTCTTCTGCAGTCGGCCTCTGCCGGATTTGCCTCCCATGCCAACATCGACACCGACTGTGGTGCAGCCTGGGCAGCCCAGCTTGCTGACTGGACGGTCTGGAGATGAGATTATAGGTGAACAGTAGGCAGATGGTCGCCCTCAATGACTTTATCTTTCACCGACTTCTCCAGTGACTCCTAAGCCACTTTGAGCTTATTAGTAACCTTGAAACTTTTCTCTAGTTCTCTAGTGACCTTGAAAGTTCAAATAAGTTCTCTAGAGACCTTTAAACTTGAAACAAGTTCTCTAGTGACCTTGAAACTTGAAACAAGTTCTCTAGTGACCTTGAAACTTGTTCGAGTTGAAAAGTGACCTTGAAGCTTTCCTCTATTTCTCAAGTGACCTTGAAACTTTCCTCTAGTTCACTAGTGACCTTGAAACTTGTTCGAGTTGAATAGTGACCTTGGAGCTTTCCTCTACTCGTAGTTCTCTAGTGACCTTGGAACTTTCCTCTAGTTTTCCAGTGACCTTGAAACTTGTTCGAGCTGATTAGTGACCTTGTAGCTTTCCGCCTAGTTCTTTAGTGACCTTGAAACTTGTTCGAGTTGAATAATGACCTTGAAATATTCCTCTAATTCTCCAGTGACCTTGAAACTTGTTCGAGTTGATTAATGACCTTGAAGCTTTCCTCTAGTTCTCCAGTGACCTTGAAACTTTCCTCTACTTCTCTAGTGACCTTGAAACTTGTTCGAGTTGATTAGTGACCTTGGAGCTTTCCTCAAGTTCCCTAGTGACCTTGAAACTTGTTCGAGTTGAGTAGTGACCTTATAGCTTTTCTCTAGTTCTCTAGTGACCTTGAAGAAACTTTCCTCTACTTCTCTCTAGTGACCTTGAAACTTGTTTGAGTTGAATAGTGTCCATGGACCTTTCTGCACTATAAAAGTGACTTTAAACCTTTAACGACTGCAGTTCTCGAGTGAAGGACCATTTATTTCCTATTTTTTCTTGTGCTTTTAATTTATATTCAAACTAAAGCCTTCTTTGCATTCATTTATTGTAATCGAAACTTTCTTCAGTAACTTGGAAAATTTCCTCAGTGTCTTTCGTTGACAAAAATACAGTAAAATCCAATTGACTCACACAACAGGGGCAGGGCTGAGCAGCCATAGCTTTCAGAGTCTCCCAGCGCCACCCGACCGCTCGCGCTTTCCTCATCAATTTTTTCTGAGCCGCCACTTTCACAGCAATCTTTTTGTCTGTCGTCAGCGCTGCCGGCCACTCCGACCTCGCCGCAGTCGCTGCTGCAGCAGCACTGATGCTGCTGAAACTGACAGCGGCATGACTCCTTGATTGACTGGCCGGTCTCGCGGCTCGGAGAAGCGGTCGAAGGCGCGGCGGCTACCGAGGATACAGCGGGCAGTCTGGCTTTGTTGACGTCTGCGGAGTTGTTGACAGGCGCCCGGGCGCGCTGCGGCCTGTCGGACTGTCGCCTATCGTTTCTGCTGTCCTTCTCTTTTTCTGCAAAAGAGAATTTGAGTTGGTTTCTAAAATCCAGTAAGGCACCTCAGAATAAAAAACAAAACACAGCCACTCTCAGTCCCTCACCTGCAAGTTTGTTCACAAGTCCAGCAATTGATGCCTCAAATTCACCGAGGGTCTGCCGAATCTGCCGTAGCAGAGTGCGTTCTCGAGCCTCTTGGTCTCTAGAGAGCAGGTCGCGCATGGTCGAAGAAACGACCTGAGCTAGTACGCTTTTCACTTCGCGCGGATCTGCAGTGCATGTTTTGGCAGAAAAGGAACTCGTAGAGTTTACTTCGCTATTTTACATTACACTCTACTCATAGTAGATATTCGAGTTTTTTTTCTTGCCATCAAATAAATCGGAGCAGACACTGAACTCACCCATCACAAGCAGAGGCCTGCCGGCGCTGGCACTGCGGCTACTGTGCTCAGTCCTCGATTCTTTGAGTTGCTGCTCCGGCTTTGCAGACTCCGCAGTCGCGTTATAGTCGTAGTCAGCGACATGCCACGGCAATTGCGTCTCAGCAATGAGGCTTCTATGCCTCTTGGCTGGCGAAGCTAAAAGTTTTATAAATACGTTTAGAGAACATTTTAGAATGAAGCTTTAGTCTAATTATATCCTATTATATTCTATTAGGGGGTTTTAGTCTAGTAAGGGGTTGTAGCCTAGTGGCTAGAGCGTCGGACACGAAGGTAGGAGGTTCGATTCCCTATTCCACTGGAACTATTTGTGTCCTTAAGCAAGACATTAACATGTCAAAGACTCAAAGTCACGTGACACAATCTTGGTTTTCCTTCGGCGTAAAGATGTTATCACATGTAGAAATACTAGAAACTCACCTCGCCGTTTCGACCTTCGATTAGATGAATAAATTTCTGTCTCGGCCGCGTCCGCTGCTGACCCTGCGGTTGATGGAGCTGCTTGAGGAACCGGCTGTTTCTGCTGCGGTTGCTGCTGCGGTTGTTGCGGTTGCCAAGTGGAGGCATCAGAGGTGGCGCTCGGTGGCAGGCTGGCGGTCAAGCGGCTGCTGGTCGGCGATGGTGCCCTGCCCAGCAGCCGGGGCATGACCCTCCCGATGCCGCTGAGCAATGAGCTGGCCATTGCGAGCTCCTGACCTTGAGCCACCGGCTGCGGTAGCCGCTGCTGCTGCTGATGCGGCTGCTGCGACAGCTGCTGCTGCTGCTGATGATGATGTTCCTGACGCGTCTGTCGCTGCTGATGCCGCTGACGAGACGATGACGGTTGCTGCCGTTGGACATCCGCGGAGCAACGATTGTACTCCTGGTACAGCAGGCCGATGTCCAGGCTGTCAGCTGACTGCGCCAGGATTGTCGAGTTGCTGTTTTATATGCACCAAAATATTCGGTCAGCCTAGCGACTTGACGCAACTCCGGGTGATTTTTTAATTACATTTGACAGACGCAGTCACAAAGTCAAATTGACTTTCGGCCATAGACTGCGGGTACCATGCAGTAGCGGCTTTTGTTTATTCCATAATTTAGAAACTTAATTAAAAATTACACGAATCGAAGTATACTTTTTTTGCGTACGACAAAAGCTCGCGCTTTTCCTGGACATTGAGGAGGCCTTCGACAATATGATCTTCGAGGCCTTTGGCAGAGCCCTTGAAATCCAGGGCCACCCAGCCTCTCCTTGTCCTTACCCCTGTTCTTTGGAACATGGTCATGAATTAGTCGTTTTTAGGGATTTTCATGACCTCATTTATAGTGGGCTATGCAGCGTTGAGCAAACGAATGTGGCCTCAGGCTCTCAGAGTCGCAAACCACAGCGGTTATGTTTTCCAACAAACTGCTCTGGAAATGTGACATTTCTATGGAGAAGCAGGTCTGCTGCCTGGGCCTCACTCTAGACCACAGGCTTAACTGGACCCCCACATCCAAGCTGAAGCTAAAAAAAGCCCTGGCAGTCCACCTGGGAGCTCACCCCCAGGAAGCTGTGATGGATTTACACTGTCATCATCCGCCCTTCGATCAGTTACGCCAGCCTCGTGTGGTCTAGCGGTCTGAGCGTCAAGGGCAAACTCGACGCTCTCTACAAAATCCAGGGCAGAGCCTGCCGCATGACTATGGACGCTCCACCCTCTGCTGGAGGCATGATCCTCCTCTGGATATTTATATCAAAGTAGAGGGGGCGAAGAGCACCCGGCGCCTTCTGGATGCTGGGGGTGGCCTTTAAAAAAGTGCGGACCTTTAAGACGCGGTCGCTTATCACGCACTCCGACCTCTGCCTCAAGACTCTCGAGAAGTGTGGCGGGCTCAACATCCTCACGGACTCGATTCAAGCCACCCTTCTCCTGAGACAGAGGTATAAGGTCACTATTCAGCCTCGACACGAGGCGAGTGACAGCTGGAGCGATTCCGAAGTCAACTGTTACACTGACGGCTCTATGAGGCATTGGTCTCTCAAGCTTCGGAGCTTGCGTCCTTATCAAGATAGAAGCGGTGTGAAGCTACTCCAAGCACTTGACTCAACTTCGCAACTGGCAACGAGTGCGTTGACCTGCTGGTCAAGGCTGGCTCCGCACAGGGGCCCCTATCCTCGCCTCGGTGATCAACTCCCGCGTTAAGCGCTGAGCTGACTCCAAGCATCTCCGCTGGTGGCACGACCACTCGAAATTGCAGGAAATCCCGCGCTGCCGTCCCCTGCCTTCCCATCTCATGCGTAGAGCCCTCCTTAGGCTCCACTGCAGCGACCTCAGAGCAGTCAGCATGGCCCTCTCCGGCATGGCTGCTTCTATCGCCATCGCTTTCTTCAGGGCCAGGTACCTGAGGAGCGGTGCCCCTTCTGTCGCTCAGGCAAAGAAAGCGCCGAGCACTTTTCTGCCACTGCCTGGTCTTCACCAGGGCCAGGCTCACTCACTCGTTCCAATCCCGGTTCTCTTCGAGAGCATACCTATAACACCTTGTAAAACGTCTGGCTAGCTAAACATCCAGGATATTGGACATCCAACAGTTTAAAAAAAGAACGTGTCAGTCCCAGAAAAGATTTCTTAGAATTACCTCGTAGTATTTCGCGTGGAGGCAAGTTAACTACAAACGCGCTCTGTGTGCTGTAGTAAGCTGGGTAGAACTCTATGCTATTGTTGGGGCAGAAAGTGACAGACAGCCTAAAAAAAGAAACAATAAAATTAAGAAGCCAGACCCACCAACTCCATTTAATTGCTGCTAGATCCATGTTAAGCTATTTATAGCACAGGGCTGTACAGTCACTGAGCACCACGGGCTCATTGCCTCATTCTGCGGGTAGACAGTAGCGGCCATCGTGGAAATCCCAAGCATTTTTGAAACAGAAGTTCCAAGGTTTTTTATTCTGCAATTATAAAAGCGTAAAAGAAAAATTGACAAACGCTCAGACACTCGAACCACAAACTTCGATACAAAAATGCATCTCAGCCAGGTAATTTTCCTGTGCCCGCTGCTGCTGCTGCTCACCAGCGCCCAGTCACCGCCCGAGCCCCGACGGCTGCTCCGCTGTCCCGCCGAGTTTGCCGCTCTCGTTGAGCCGCTGCCCGACAATCCGGACGTGCAGCCGGTGCTCACGACCGGCCCCGGTGTCCGGCTGCAGACTGTTGGGTTTCTGCGGGACTCCGAGCTGCGGCTGGACTCGGACGGCCGACTGTGGCTGAGCAGCAGGTTGGCTGGCAACCGCTTCAGCGGGCCGCACGTGCTGCTGTGCTCCGACACCGAGCGCCGCGGCCTCATCACTTTCTCGCTGTTCGTCAGACTGGCGCCGCCGGACCTCACCGAGGTCAACACTCCAGACGCCCTGCCTGAAGCAACCGCGACATCCGCTGCTCCGTCTGCAGCCACCAAGACTTCCGCTGCTTCGTCTGCAACTACCAAGACCTCTGCTGCTACGTCTGCAACTACCAAGACCTCTGCTGCTACGTCTACAGCTGTCAAGGCATCAGGCGCTCCGGAGAGGCTCGCCGCAGCTCTCGCCTCCGCCGCCAACGGAGCCGTCAGCCACATCGACGACCCGCTGTTCTGCGCTCTCGCCGCTGCCGTCCTGTTGCTCCTCGCAATCTGCGTCGCTCTCGCCGTCACCCTCGTAGTCGCCCTTCGCCGACGTCGCTGCACCCAGCGCGGTCTGAAGGGCCCGATCTTCGTCTCCAACCTGGGGTGCAGCGCCGAGCCGCTGTTTCAGCAGAGCGAGGAGGTCAAGATGGAAGTTTGAAAAGCAGATTAGGAACCTTTTCGAACTGGGAAGATGATGCTTAATCTGTCATTCTTTGCAGATATTTTTACTCGAAAGACAATATTGTACATGTATTCTTTTTTGGATGAATTGAACTTTTTCACTGCATATTCTCTCCAGCTTTATCCTGAATCTCATAAACACTTAGCTGTCTGTCTGAATATGTTTTTCCATTATGAATACAAGAATAATTTAATTGATTGTTATCAAATAATGAAGACATTGTTATTCAGTAAACATGTGCTAAACTTTCACAACTGAGTAAATAAATTTTACTAAATTCGCTATGCAATTCGAGTCATTGGTGCAAAATGGTAAACAGATTATTAACAGTCTTGATGCGGTATATTGTTCGGTTCCCATGAATCAATAACAAAAAGCGCAGATTTGTTTAAACATTGTCAAGGAGTTAGAAAAAAACCGCAAAGAATGTCAGACATCCGTGACCTCGTGAAACTCCCCTAGCGACTTGCCCAGCAGCTGCTGGTGCCCGCTCTTCAGACCTGTCAGCGGCACGAATATTTTCTTTTGCCTGTGCTGCCAGCAGCAGGTTCGCCTTGTTGACACCACCACGAGAGCAGCGGTGAGGCAGAGGCAGGCCAATAGGAGCAGCAGTGCAGTTCCAGCCAGGACCAGTTCCCGCGGTCTGAGTCCACCGATGTCCTCAGCAGCAGCTTCTGAACTGTTATGCGGTGCCGTTGTCACAGGATTTGCCAGCGACTCTGTCCTCAGGCGGATGTACAGCACGAAGCTGACAGTTTTCCGGTCGTTTTGGCACTCTAGATGGTGCGGCCCGCTGAAGCGGCTGCCGGCCGACCTGCTGGAGGCGCCAACGTTCAGCCACAGTCGGCCGGCCGAGTCCAGCCTCAGCTCGGAGTCGCGCAAGAACCGGACAGTCTGCAGCCGGACACCAGGGCCGGTCGTGAGCACCGGCTGCAGGTTCGGGTCGTCGGGCAGCGGCTCAACGAGGGTGGCGAACTCGGCGGGACATCGGAGCAGCCGTCGGGGCCCGGGCGGTGGCTGGGCAGCAGCTGCCGTTACGCAGAGCAGCAGTGCAGCGAGAAGGATTCCAGCAAAGTTCATTTCAGAGTCTGTAGAGGCTAGCGGAGATTTACTAGAGAGCTGAGCTCAATGTTCTCAAAGCTCTCGCACAGCTTTAAATAGTGCTCGCGGCGGACCCGAGGACAGAGCGGCGTGAATAGATGAATAAGCAAATTAGCCTCCGCATAACTCATGGTTTCAACCCCTCTCACGGGTTTCTCTGGGTAGCCCGACTGCCCCTTGCCATTGTCAGTTGAGCAGGCTGAGTCTAGTATATATCTAGAGCTTATTTGTGGCTCAGTGGGAGGGAGGGTGGTTCTTGTTGGCATCCGCATGACCCATCCAAAAATAGGCTCACTGCGGCTATATCTGACGACTGCCCACACGGAACACAAAAAACTAGTTTTTTTTAACGCGGATTTTCTATTTACATCGAAGATTTTTATTACTTTGTCGGCAAATGCAGACTGTCAATTGCGGAAGCAGTGCTCTAGGAAGCTAAAAAAAGGCACCAAAAACTGTAAAATTACTTAATTTATGTATTTTATGAGTTTTAGACACCTTAGACTTGTCTAAAAGTAGCTTTTTTCAGGCTGGGCCACCGCCCCCCCCCCCTCAGATTCTCAGGCTGGGCCACCGCCCCCCCCTCAGATTCTCAGGCTGGGCCACCGCCACCGCCTCCCCCTCAGATTCTCAGGCTGGGCCACCGCCCCCCCCCCTCAGATTCTCAGGCTGGGCCACCGCCCCCCCCCTCAGATTCTCAGGCTGGGCCACCGCCCCCCCCTCAGATTCTCAGGCTGGGCCACCGCCCCCCCCCTCAGATTCTCAGGCTGGGCCACCGCCCCCCCCTCAGATTCTCAGGCTGTGCCACCGCCACCGCCCCCCCTCAGATTCTCAGGCTGTGCCACCGCCACCGCCCCCCCTCAGATTCTCAGGCTGGGCCACCGCCACCGCCTCCCCCTCAGATTCTCAGGCTGGGCCACCGCCCCCCCCCCTCAGATTCTCAAGCTGTGCCACCGCCACCGCCTCCCCTCAGATTCTCAGGCTGGGCCACCGCCACCGCCTCCCCCTATAATTCTCAGGCTGGGCCACCGCCCCCCCCTCAGATTCTCAGGCTGGGCCACCGCCCCCCCTCAGATTCTCAGGCTGGGCCACCGCCACCGCCTCCCCCTCAGATTCTCAGGCTGGGCCACCGCCCCCCCCCTCAGATTCTCAGGCTGGGCCACCGCCCCCCCCCCTCAGATTCTCAGGCTGGGCCACCGCCCCCCCTCAGATTCTCAGGCTGAGAAAGAAACTACACGAAAGCAGAAACTTCACGCTCTATCTATGTTTGACAGTTTGTTGTATTGTGGCAAAAAATTCAACAAAAGCTACAAAATTCATCAAAGGATAAAACGAAAAAGTCAGTACAGGTGTGGGTAAGAATTTGAATGCAGTGGATCTACAATGCCTAATGTTTATATTGTCAATATTGTCGATCGAATAATCTATTAAAATACTTTAGATATTCAAGCTGTATATTCTAGTAGGTGTTCAGCAGGTGTTCAAGCCAGATGTTCAGCAGATGCTCAGCAGGTCTTCAAGCCAGATGCTCAGCAGGTGTTCGGGCCAGATGCTCAGCAGGTATTCAGGCCAGATGCTCAGCAGGTGTTCAAGCCAGATGCTCAGCAGGTATTCAGGCCAGATGCTCAGCAGGTGTTCAAGCCAGATGCTCAGCAGGTATTCAGGCCAGATGCTCAGCAGGTGTTCGAGCCAGATGTTCAGCAGGTGTTCGAGCCAGATGTTCAGCAGGTGTTCGAGCCAGATGTTCAGCAGGTGTTCGAGCCAGATGTTCAGCAGGTGTTCGAGACAGATGTTCAGCAGGTGTTCGAGCCAGATGTTCAGCAGGTGTTCGAGCCAGATGTTCAGCAGGTGTTCGAGCCAGATGTTCAGCAGGTGTTCGAGCCAGATGCTCGGAAGACACCACTTCTAAAACACACGGTTTTCATTCTCTGACTTCCTGTTGCACTGGCGGGAGTCGAACCCGCGCCAGCTCGTCCGTCCTCAGGACGAGTTGCTCTACCGCTAAAGCTACAGTGCAACCTTAGCTGTCTGCTCTCATCTGGACTGCATGAATCACAATTTATAGCCCAGCTTAGTTGGATAATTCCGGAGTCATGGAAAAGCCACGCCATCCTTTGTGAATTATTTGAGCTATTTTAAGGAGGGGCCTTTTTTTAAGAGGCAATCGCCTATTTTAAACTCTAGTTGTGTGTAACAGTCGTAGAAGTAATATTAATTTTAATAATTGTATTCAAGACGTGAAGCGGCCACTCAGAGCTGCAGTCTATTTAGAGACAGTTTATGTGCTAAAAATATCCGTTCCTTTAGCCCGGCTTCACTTGGAGATTGAATCTGTACTGCTGCAGCAGATGAATCATTTTTACAGGTATTACTTTTGAAAGACACAGAAAACATTTCATTAATTAAAGTTATCTCTCTTTCAACTTTTTATTGTATTCAAAATTCTGAATCATTGAGCATATCTCTATGGTGTTAAATGACTTGTTACAGTATATCTCAGTATTGCTGAGGTGCCCTGACACAGGGGGAATGCTGAGGTGCCATGACACAGGGGGAATGCTGAGGTGCCATGACACAGGGGGAATGCTGAGGTGCCATAACACAGGGGGAATGCTAAGGTACAATGACACAGGGGAATGCTGAGGTGCCATGACACAGGGGGAATGCTGAGGTGCCATAACACAGGGGGAATGCTGAGGTACAATGACACAGGGGGAATGCTGAGGTGCCATGACACAGGGGGAATGCTGAGGTGCTATAACACAGGGGGAATGCTGAGGTACAATGACACAGGGGGAATGCTGAGGTACAATGACACAGGGGGAATGCTGAGGTACAATGACACAGGGGGAATGCTGAGGTACAATGACACAGGTCAACAGATTTAATCTCCAAGTGAAGCCGGGCCTAAGTGGCGGCTATTTTTAGCACACAAACTGTCTCTAAATAGACTGCAGCTCTGAGTGGCTGCTGCAGATCGTGAACACAACTTGAGCCGCCAGTTCCTTGTGACGATTTTATTACTTCTACGACTGTACATTCGGCTTGAGCTTAAAATAGGTGACTTTCCTCGGCGGCCCTCCTAAAAATACTCGCTTTTTTAGCTCAATAATTCACAAAGGATGGCGTGGCTTTTCCATGACTCCGGAATTATCCAACTAAGCTGGGCTATAAATTATGATTCAAGCAGTCCAGCTGAGATCAGACTGCTAAGGTTGCACTGTAGCTTAACGGTAGAGCAACTCGTCCTGAGGACGGACGAGCTGGCGCGGGTTCGACTCCCGCCAGTGCAACAGGAAGTCAAAGAATGAAGACCATGTGTTTTAGAAGTGGTGCCTCCGGCGCATCTGGCTTGAACACCTGCTGAACACTTGGCTCGAACACCTGCTGAGCATCTGGCTCGAACACCTGCTGAACACTTGGCCTGAACACCTGCTGAACATCTGGCTTGAATACCTGCTGGGCATCTGGCTTGAACACCTGCTGAGCATCTGGCTCGAACACCTGCTGAACACTTAGCCTGAACACCTGCTGAACATCTGGCTTGAACACCTGCTGGGCATCTGGCTTGAACACCTGCTGAACATCTGGCTTGAACACCTGCTGAGCATCTGGCTTGAACACCTGCTGAGCATCTGGCTCGAACACCTGCTGAGCTTCTGGCTTGAACACCTGCTGAGCACCTGGCTTGAACACCTGCTGAGCATCTGGCTTGAACACCTGCTGAGCATCTGGCTTGAACACCTGCTGAGCATCTGGCTTGAACACCTGCTGAACATCTGCCTCGAACGCCTGCCAAAATATACGGCTTGAATATCGAAAGTACTCAAATAGATGATTCAATATTACTGACATTATAAGTATATATTAATAACTATAGATAATTTGTATTCATACTCTTACCTACGCTTGTATTGACATTATTGTTTCATCCGTTGTTGACTGTTGCCATAAATTTAAAATTTACTGTCAAGCAGCAATAGAGCGTGAAGTTCTTTTGGTGACGTTGTTGACTTTTTGTCAGTTTACCTTTTTTACGTTTACTTTTACAACCATTATAAACTGCCTACTTGATAAAGGCATAGCTTGAGTCCCTAATTTCGACATACCCACCCGTCCATCAGATCTTGACGATGCTTCAGATTTGGCAAACGATAAAAATTTCAGGTGCCTACCGACATCCCAATCCCCCATACCCCTGTCTACCGCTAAGTACAATACTCCCCATTGCGACTGTGTAATGTTCGTACAACACCCAGGGGGAATGCTGAGGTGCCATGACACAGGGGGGATGCTGAGGTGCCATGACACAGGGGGAATTCTGAGTTGCCATGACACAGGGGGAATTCTGAGGTGCCATCACACAAGGGGAATGCTGAGGTGCCATGACACAGGGGGATGCTGAGGTGCCATGACACAGGGGGAATGCTGAGGTGCCATGACACAGGGGGAATGCTGAGGTGCCATGACACAGGGGGAATGCTGAGGTGCCATGACACAAGGGGAATTCTGAGGTGCCATGACACAGGGGGATGCTGAGGTGCCATGACACAGGGGGAATGCTGAGGTGCCATGACACAGGGGGAATGCTGAGGTGCCATCATACAAGGGGAATTCTGAGGTGCCATGACACAGGGAATGCTAAGGTGCCATGACACAGGGGGAATGCTGAGGTGCCATGACACAGGGGGGATGCTGAGGTGCCATCACACAAGGGGAATTCTGAGGTGCCATGACACAGGGGGAATGCTGAGGTGCCATGACACAGGGGGGATGCTGAGGTGCCATCACACAAGGGGAATTCTGAGGTGCCATGAAACAGGGGGATGCTGATATCTGAGGCGCGAAAGCTTGTTTTCTGTGAAGGATATTTCTGTTTTATAAAAAACCAGCCATTCTGACTATGTAAGGATAGTATAATTTTTAAAAAGATTTTGTTAACCTCAACTTGTTGAATTGAATAAAAAATCAATAAAAAGGCAAAATCTTGATAATTATTGAATATTAGTTGTATATTTCGGAAATCGATCACACACTTGGGTACCAGTTAGGTACTGACAAAACATTTTTAGTGTATGGATTGGAAACGTGTAAGCTAGAAGAAGAATAATAATAATGTAATACATTAATGAGTCTGAATGATATTTCAGATGAATGAAATCATACTCGCAATAAGGAACGCCTGAAACTCAAAGATATGTACAAGTTTGAGCCGTCAATGAAGCACTGAAAGAGACTAGGCAAAACTGTCATTAGTAACCATCGGAATTAGACTTGATCGCGCTCGAGGATCACGACTTCATGCGAAGTTGGCTTGCTCTGCTGGAACAGCGGCTCGGCGCTGCCCTTGACGATCGGTTTGAAGATCGGGCCCTTCAGACCTCGCTGGGTGGTGCGACGGTGGCTGCGACGGCCGACGGCTAAAAGGGCGAAGGCGAGAGCGATGCAGATTGCGAGGAGCAACAGGACGGCAGCGGCGAGAGCGCAGAACAGCGGGTCGTCGATGCGGCTGACGGCTCGGTTGGCGGCGGAGGCGGGAGCTGCGGCGAGCCTCTCGGGAGCGGCTGATGCCTTGACAGCTGTAGACGGAACAGCGGAGGTCTTAGTGGCTGCAGACGGAGCAGCTGATGTCGCGGTTGCTTCAGGCAGAGAGTCTGGAGTGTTGACCTCGGTGATGTCCGGTGCCAGTCTGACGAACAGCGAGAAGGTGGCGAGGCCGCGGCGCTCGGTGTCGGAGCACAGCAGCACGTGCGGCCCGCTGAAGCGATTGCCAGCCGACCTGCTGAAGTTGCCGCCGATCAGCCACAGTCGGCCGGCCGAGTCCAGCCTCAGTTTGGAGGCCCACATGAACCGGACAGTCTGTAGTCGGACACCGGGGCCGGTCGTGAGCACCGGCTGCACGTCCGGATTGTCGGGCAGCGGCTCCACGAGGGTGGAGAGCTCGGCTGGACAGCGGAGCAGCCGTCGGGGCCCAGGCGGTGACTGGGCGCTGGCGAGCAGCAGCAGCAGAGGCCAGAGTGCCAGCAGCTTGATGACGCTGAGCATTATTTAAACTAACAGTTGAATAAAATATTCGTCAGAGTTCTTGCAGACCTGGCAGGGTGTATAAAATAGTGTCAGCTGCAGCGGGCCTCTATATACTTGTGGTTTGGAAGCTGGCACTACCCCGTAAATTCCAGCCCTTTACCCGCGGGAAATCCAGCCGCGCTCATTGGCCACTACAAGCGGATGAATATCTTGCGTAAATCTAAAAATAGTAACAAATCTGTTCTAATTTCTGATGCAGAACATGGAACGGACTGCTTATGTCACAACGGTTTGTTCCTAGCTCGTAGTAGCTAAACTAACGGTTGATGCAATTGACGTCAGAAAATTTTGTTTAACTTTCTAACTGTTAGTTACACTCTTACCTTTCAAAGCCTTTGAAATTACCTTTCATGTCTTCCCTTTCAAAGTCCCAAAGGCATTTAAAACCGCCATAATAATTCAATACTGAAAAGTCTAACAAACTCCTATCTCGTCAATGTGTTTTTTGCCTGAAAATTTTCATTAGCTTCCAAAAAAATCTTAATGAAATGCTAGGAACGTCCGATTGCTGAGAAACTTTCAATAATTTCGGCCTTACAAAAAAGCCAAACTGCTTGTATTTGCAATGTTTTGAACGGAATGCCAAGCCAAGTATATTTTACAGAAATGATTCGTGAAGCAGTTACTTCCGGCATGTACAATTAAAATGACAATTCATTACGAAGTGCTACAAAGATGCGTCTATTATGTTGCATACAAAATATTGTCAACGGCGATATAAATCGATCTTTTATCGATTCCGTGTCGCAGAAATCAAACTGGCAGTTTCTGAGCTCTGCTCGCCGCCGCGGTGAAGTGTCGAAAGTCGCGGTAGGGCCGGGCGCTCTGGCTGCGAACTCGCCGATCCCGCAGTCCAGCCGCGCAGGCCAGGGCGGCCGTCAGGACGGCGGCGAGGACTCCGACTGCGGCCAGGGCAATTTTGGTGGTCTTGCCGTCAACTAAAAACCGGTCTGCTTGCAAAGGAGATGACGACAATGACAGGTCGCCCGGAGGCTGGTGGCTGACGAACAGCGAGAAGGTGGCGAGGCCGCGGTGCTGAGTGTCGGAGCACAGCACGAAGTGCGGCCCGCTGGAGGTGCCACCGCTCAGCCACAGTCGGCCGGCCGAGTCCAGCCGCAGCTTGGAGTCGCGCAGGAACCGGACAGTCTGCAGCCGGACACCGGGCCGGTTGTGAGCACCGGCTGCACGTCTGGGTTGTCGGGCAGCGGCTTAACGAGGACGGCGAACTCGGCGGGACAGCGGAGCAGCCGTCGGGGCCCGGGCGGTGACTGGGCGCTGGTGAGCAGCAGCAGCAGTGAGCACAGGAAAATCACCTGGCTGAGATGCATGCTGTCTACTTGCTACTGAAGTGGCTGAGGTTAAAGCTTTTTTACATTAAGCAGCTGCATTGCTTTTAAAGGCCACAGCAGAGTAGCAGAATTTCTACCCCGCCTCGACCCCAGCGGAGAGTTGTTTTCAAAAATATACCAGAGAAAACCCGCGGAAAACTCTCAAGCCAATCTGAGGCAAGAAAACAAGGCACAAGGGTTTTGGTTTATTTTTAGTCCCCTGCGTCACCGCCAGCCAGCAGGTTAAGGCATGCAGAATTCAAGCATTTGTTTACAACAAATGCGTAAGAGGAGTGAAAATTTGACAGGCTGCTTATTTGTGAAGCATCTGTTCTATGTGAGATACTCGATCTTATTTTTGATTGTGGCCAGTTCATAGACTAATTACACTCTCGCTTGTGTAGGTCATACACTAATTACACTCTCGCTTGTGTAGGTCATACACTAATTACACTCTCGCTTGTGTAGGTCATAGACTAATTACACTCACGCTTGTGTAGGTCATAGACTAATTACACTCTCGCTTGTGTAGGTCATAGACTAATTACACTCTCGCTTGTCTAGGTCATAGACTAATTACAATCTTGCTTGTGTAGGTCATAGACTAATTACACTCTCGCTTGTCTAGGTCATAGACTAATTACACTCTCGCTTGTGTAGGTCATAGACTAATTACACTCTCGCTTGTGTAGGTCATAGAATAATTACAATTTCAATTGTCTAGGTCATAGAGTAATTGTATTCTAGCTATTCTAGGTCATAGACTAATTGCATTCTCGCTTGTCTTGATCATAGACTAATTACATCCTGCCGTGCCCGAGTCCTAGAATATATTTGCAGTGTTCTCTAACATTTTTCTGAAATTCTTACTTCAAAAAACAAGCGATAGCGGAAATTCTAATTAATGCAAAAAACTAAGGTCGTCACAAGATTCAAAGCAAAGCGCAAACGGGCTTTTCTGACGCAGCAATTAGTGAGGCAATCCAGAAAATGGGTAGAAAAAAGGGAGTGTCTAAACAATTTCAAGCGTTTATTAAATTACTCGCACATGTACTTAAAGTGGTTCAGCCTAGAGCAGTAGTGGGGAGATGGGGCGCAAAGCTATTCCTTCGGTAGGAGGAGGGACTTAGGGGCTCGTAAATCCGCGACAGTCAATTTTGAGACAAAATCAAGAAACGATTCGCTGCAAATGTCTGTTTCTAAATAAGCTGATGATCATTCATCTTAGACTATCTCTTTGAGCTAGCTAATAGTTAAAGTCTGCCTGTTTGTTTGTCTGTTGCTTCTGTCACTCAGCTGGCGGAGCCTCCGACTGGCTGCTGTCACAGCGTGAGGTCAAAGTTGAGTCGGCGCTGTCTGAAAAATGGCGGTTAATAAAGTAAAACAGTGAGCATGACTGACGAAGAGACCTCGAGTCTTCATTTTTGTGCGCCCAGTTTTAAAGCCGTAAAATTTGCCCCACAAAGCCAAGCCGGCTCACGCACAGAAATCCGTGCTGCTCCTCCTGGAAGTCCTGGTGGCGGCAGCGGCTGCCCCCGTGGCCGCTGGCTCGCCGGTGTCGCTGCCCTCGCTGTCGCCGTCGCCGCAGCCACCGCCGGACGAGGACGCATCCGAGGAGTACAGAAAGCGGAGATACTCGGCATCCGTACCGACGCCGGCGCCGACTTTGCCAGCGCAGAGGTCTCCAAGAGCGGCAAACTGGGTGACGGCGTCGGCGGCAGCTCTGGCAGCCGACAGGGCGGACGCGGCGGCCATCGGATCCTCAACGCCGACGCTGCCGCGGACGGCGTCCCCGGTGTCCCCGGCGCTGACCGTGGCCAGCTCGATTGACGATCCGTCGGCGGGGCTCCGCGAGCCGGGCAGAAACTCGTCCACCCCAGGGCTGCTGGACGACTCAAGTTGATCGGCCACCTCCTTGTTGTTGTCAGTTTATTATTAATGTGTTTACCGCCATTGGCTTAACAATAACAATAATTGATTACAAATGCCCCAATTGGGCCAGATGTGCAACCGATAGCTCAGCCGCAGCTGTTGCGCAGCGCATCTGAAGGCTGCGTACGGCTGTTCAGTCCAAGGACTGGGGGTGTTCATTTTACGCGAGTGTAATTGTGCTAATTGTCATTAGGAGAAGTTTACATAGCAAAAGATACTCTCTCACCTGCATGCTGATGGCGGCCCATTTTGTAGCGGCGGAGGCGGCAGCCCGCTTGCGCAACGAGGACCACTCGGTCTGGGCGCTCTGCGATTGACAAGCGCGACTTTTATGCTTTTGCTATATCTCGCGATTACCTAACTAACTAACTAACTAACTAACTAACTAACTAACTAACTAACTAACTAACTAACTAACTAACTAACTAACTAACTAACTAACTAACAACCAAACAAACAAACAAACAAACAAACAAACAAACAAACAAACTAACTAACTAACAACCAAACAAACAAACAAACAAACAACTAACTAACTAACTAACTAACAACCAAACAAACAAACAAACAAACTAACTAACTGACTAATTAGTTAATGCTCTCTAAAGTCAATCGCTCTCTCACCACCGTTGAAGTGCTGGCCGCGTCGCAGTCCGACATGGTCGTGTCGATAGACATGGCAGCGGCGGTAATCGCGACTGTTGAAGCGGTGGGAGCGACAGAAGCGGCAGCAGCCGCAGACGCAGCGGTAGTGAAGACATCTTCGTCGTCACTGTTGTTATCATCATTGCCGGTGTCCGGTTCGGTGTCGGCGTCGGCGCTGACCTCCTCGGACCGGCACAGGTGGTGGTTGCTGGCGCTGATTTGTTGCGGCTGCTTGGCTGCGGGTTTTTTAATTTAACTTAAAAAACAGCATGCGAACTGCCATACTGTAAGTAGGCGAACAAAGAAAATAAGCTCCGGAAAATGTGATCGAATAAAAACTCAAGCAGGAAGCCATGGCACTCTCTTAGCTTACAGTTCAATTCGTTCACTGCCTCGACGCGCTCGCTAGCAGCGGAGGCCGGCGCCTTTTGCTTCATCCAGACGGCCTGTTGAAAAGCTTCGAAACGCTTAGCGCTGCTAGGCTCTATAGCGGCCAAGTCAAGACCGGCGTCGTTGTTTTCGTCGTTGTCCGGCACCTCCGCGCCGAACTGAATGACTACAGTCTGGTAGTCGGAGCCGACGCCGCCAGTGCAGGACGTTGATGGCGGCAGCGGCAGGCGGACCAGGCAGGACAGCGGCCCGGCGTAGGCTGTCGAGGCGATCCACACCCGGCGGCCGCTCCGACGATGGTCGAAGAGAATCTCGCCGCCTCCGCCGTCGACGTTGCCGCAGTTTTCGCGTCTCGGCGTCAAATGAAAGCTGAGCAGCGGCCGGCAGCGGTGGCACAGCAGCGACTTGGCGGCGTGGTGGGCGGGGCAGCGCCACAGGCGATAGTCGTGACCCGGTAGGGCGGCCAAGCTGGCGACGCCCGAGCTGGGCACCCGCTCCACCAGCTGGTGCTCGGGGGGCTGCACGCCCCGGTGGAAAAAGTAGGACGCCGCCGCGTCCACGTCGCAGTCCCGCTTGTAGCAGTCGTCGTCGCTCTCAGCGACGTCCTTTTCGCCGCCTGAGAAGCTCAGCCGGCTGCCGATGCCGTCGCTGGCCAGACCGCGGCGGAACTCGACGTCGGCGGCGGTGACTTTGATTTCGCCGCGGACGCGACAGGCTCGAAGACGGCGCAGTGCGGCGTCGGTGTCGTCAAAATCGTCGCCGCTGTTCGAAGCGCTGTTGTCCACGTTGCTGGCAGCGGTGGCGACAGCGGCAGCGGAGCTGCAGCTGCCGGGCACCGAGCAGAAGAAGCCACCGCAGAGGTGGCAGGTCGCCTTGGCAACAGCGACGTCGGCCAGGTCGGCCTGGGCATCCTCCGAGTCCAGGTCGAGCTCCAGGCCGGGCGGGGTGACGCGCTGGTCGCTGCTGCTGCTGCTGTCGCCCAGGTCGACCGGCTGCAGCTCGAAGTCGAGAGTCGGGGCTGTCGCAGCCTTGACGGAGTCCTGCAGCTTCCGGCGCCGGTGCCGACGGACGGCGACCACGCCGACGACGACTGCGGTAGTCAGGACACCGCCAAATACGGTCAATATGATGAAGGGCACGACTCCTGACACTACTGCGGCCATGGATTGAGTAGCTCCACAGCCTCAGGCTGTGTACAGTAGCAGCTGATGATGGGCGGGCCTGCCCATTCAATTGAATAGATGAGCTGTGTGACTTTCAACTTGCACAACTCATTGCCGAGTAATGCGCTGTGTAAATGCCTGTTTCCAAGTTATAGTGTGGTATAATACATGTAGGGTAAAGCTTCGATTAGAAAAGGATTGACTTTTTAACTAACGATGTAGCTTTGAAGTGGAATCGCTTCTTGATATGGATGTAAAAGGTATGGTCAGAGTCTCTATGGTATCGCCATAATCTTTATAAAATGCGTTGGCTTAAAAGTGTACTTATATAGCTTCAAATATGTTAAATAAGGAGCCAAAACACGGCAGCTTGTTGCCATAGACTATTCTCAGGCGCTTCTGGATTTCGGCTTTGCTATAGGCAAAGTATTTATTGACTGACCTACAATCTCAGATGTTTTTAGCCTGTAATCAAATATATTGATTAATGTTTCATGCTGATAATTCCTATTGACAATTTTTCTAATGATTTAAATAATGACAATTCTATATCATTAATGTAGGGTGATATGTTTTCATAGAAAGTGCATTGTTTTTTAGTAAGGTGTTAGTAAAGATCGTATTATTTTAATGTAAATCTTTCTTTTTCTAGTGAGTCACTTGTAATTAATTAATAACTGGCTGGTTTATTTTCGTTTTCCAAGTTCCGTTAGTTGTTTGTTCGCGTGCGCGTTACTGTATATTAGTGTGAGTATTAAAGTCTACTACTAATTTTCTTATCTTATCAGCCAGACCACGTGTGATCGACCTTGAGGGAAAGCCGCGCTAGCTACGCCGACCCCCCGGGCCAAGGTCACAGCTCGGCTAGCCGTGAAATCCACTAGTAAAAAATTCCCGGCTCAGCCGGTGGATCCCACCGTGGACCCACGCTCGGCTAGCCGTACTGGCTGTGAACTTGCGATTTTTTTATTGCCCTATGCTCTACTCCGTACTAGTTTGAGTAGAGCATAATAAATATAGCAACACTCATTGCACTGTATATAAAAATATGATAAATTTTGGCATTTTGCTGTTAGAGATTAGTCTGATCGTTAAGTAGGATTATGGATAGTGAATGATTTTGATGAAAAATCATAAGCAAAATATCGAATTGTTTTAATTCATTTTTCACTAGTTCCACCAGTGAACGAGCCGAGCCCGGCGCCGCCGAAGGCGGCGTCGGGCGAGAGCGAGAGAACCCGAGGCCCCGACAGGGGCCGAGGGCGAGTGAATAATTTCTACCCATGGCGGCCGAAGGCTGACATGGGCTAGAAAGTATTTACGAGTAAATAAGTTAGACTCTAATGCATTTTGAAATTTCACGTTTTTTCGCCAAAAAATGCTCCTGTTTTGCAACCACTGCACCGATTGAGTTGAGTGAGGTGTCGATCGATAGAAAACTTTTAAATCTATCGAATGAATATACTTTTAAGTGCAGAGATTTTATTACTGAGCCGTAAATTAAGTGGAAAGACGATTTTTTCAAAAGTGCTTCTGGGAGATCTCAAAATTCTGGTACACCTTACGAGATACGGCTTCGACATCTAAGGATCAAAGTTGTAAAACTAAATTTCCTACAAAATGGTATATGGCACTTTAATTTATTTCGGCGTTTTTATGCAGTTTTGGTGGGTTTTTTGGGTAAAAAAATGACCTTCATTTTATTATTTCGCCAATTTTTCCTACGAAGCTTTTTGAGTTTGGGCTTCAAAGCAGTGCAGTTGGATGCGCAATGCAAATATCTACAAGTGTCTAAAGTTTTGTTTTCCTACAGTTTTGCAGTGCTGAGAAAATTGACAAAAATCGATTTTTCAAAAAATCACATGACTTTCGCATTATTGCTCATTATAATTTTGAGAACATGGTGCGAATAAGCCAATATCGAATTTCTATAGCATAGTTGCTGTACTATATTGGTGTAAATTGCTGCCGTCTGCTTTCGCTACTTTCGGATTGAAAAATCGATCAGAAATCGATAATTTGTGATTTTTGGCTGATTGGGTGCCAGAAAAATGGGTGATTAAAATTTTAAAAGAATTTTAAAAGACGTGGGTCTTCATACTACTTGATAAACCTAGTTTTGTACCGATGAAAAAGAACTTTGAGAAGCTCAATAAAAATGTAAATCTCTACTTCTCCCATTTTCTCTCTTTGTCTGTTCTGTTTCTCTCCACTCTAATCTCTCTCTAGTCTCCCCTCTCCTCTCCTCTCGCTTCTAGCTCTCGTTTTATCTCTTATCTTCTCTTTAGTCTTATCTCTTCTCTATTCTCTTTCTCTCTCATCTGACCCGCAGCCATGAGCTGGAATCGAGTCTTCTATAATAGGCTTTAGAAGGCCTCGATATAAAAAAATTTCTAATGACTCCAGAGCGTAGCAGGGTTATATTTTGCAAAGAAAGCTATAAATAAAGTCTTTCCAAAACACTGTACATTCCTACTTCAGAAGCCGTATCGCCTGACTTTTTAGTCGGGGGAGGATTGTACACGTAGTGACTTGGATCTTGCGCCCGACAAACTTTGTACTGGGCTTGCAATTCAAATGTGCAGTTAAAGAGCTAAATTTAATACGAAATTCTAATCACGTGACGCCCGTTTATCGATCTAATTTCCCTTGGTCTGTGTGCGAGTCAAATGAAGCTCTATTACACGCCCTCCAAACCAAGCCGCCAAGCCCTCTCGCGTTGCCACAACCCCACTTGGAAGGGACGGGTGTGTACATTGTATGTACGATTATTCCTTCCTTTCCTTTCCTTTCCTTCCTTTCTAACCAGCTTAACTCAGCCCAATGCCAAAGCCATGCAAGCAATCACATGCAAATGCAGATTATGCAAAGCGGTATGCAGCTTAATGTGATGAATTTCGATGCAAAAAAGGCATTTTTTACATGAAAAAAACATCGAATGGTTATGAAATTCAAGAAATTTGTTAAATTAACTATATGGAACACTGTGCATTGGTTTCAGTGCGAAATTCCTACCATTTCCAGTTTAAATAGCCCAGGAACTAACATAAAAGTAAAAAGTCAAGTTTTCAGTTTTTTATCGATAATTTTTTACTCAATAAACCGAATCTCTAGAAATTGCACACAAATATGCCTCGTTTTTTTGGGAAATCAGCCGTCATAAAAATAATGCCGTCTTATTGCGTTTTTTGCCTGATTTCAAGCAAAATATTAAAAAATCACTACTCTGATCGATTTCCAATCACTTTTGACACATGAGCACTTGTTGCAGACACTCAAAAACTTGGTCAATTTTAGCCAGACATTAGTACAACTCGTTGCAGTATCCGCATTTGATCTAGCATTCTTTTAAAATTTTAATCACCCATTTTTCTGGCACCCAATCAGCCAAAAATCACAAATTATCGATTTCTGATCGATTTTTCAATCCGAAAGTAGCGAAAGCAGACGGCAGCAATTTACACCAATATAGTACAGCAACTATGCTATAGAAATTCGATATTGGCTTATTCGCACCATGTTCTCAAAATTATAATGAGCAATAATGCGAAAGTCATGTGATTTTTTGAAAAATCGATTTTTGTCAATTTTCTCAGCACTGCAAAACTGTAGGAAAACAAAACTTTAGACACTTGTAGATATTTGCATTGCGCATCCAACTGCACTGCTTTGAAGCCCAAACTCAAAAAGCTTCGTAGGAAAAAGTGGGGAAATAATAAAATGAGGGTAATTTTTTTACCCAAAAAACCCACCAAAACTACATAAAGATACCAAAATAAATCAAAGCGCCATATACCATTTTATAGGAAATTTAGTTTTACAACTTTGATCCTTAGATGTCGAAGCTGTATCTCGTAAGGTGTACCAGAATTTTGAGATCTCCTAGAAGCACTTTTGAAAAAATCGTCTTTCCACTTAATTTACGGCTCATTTAAAAAATCTTTGCATTTAAAGGTATATTCATTCGATAGATCTAAAAGTTTTCTATCGATCGACACCTCACTCAACTCAATCCGTGCAGTGGTTGCAAAACAGGAGCATTTTTTGGCGAAAAAACGTGAAATTTCAAAATGCATTAGAGTCTAACTTATTTACTCGTAAATACTTTCTAGCCCATGTCGGCCTTCGGCCGCCATGGGTAGAAATTATTCACTCGCCCTCGGCCCCTGGCGGGGCCTCGGGTTCTCTTGCTCGTTCACTGGTGGAGCTAGTGGATTTCACGGCTAGCGGTCGGCCGTTAGATAAGGCCAAGATTTCAAGTCTGCCCCAGGTCGACACCCCCTCGGCTGGGCCAATCAGAGAGCGCCAGGCTGAGAGGAGGGGTTTTCGTCAACATTTGGGTCAGCGGCAACGCAAGCAAAGAAAGAATACAAAGAATAAGACAAGAATGCCAACCTCGCAGCTGCAGCTGTAGCTAAGAGTACAATATGCTCGTATAATGTATAAGTTTGTTGTCAAGCAAGATGATCGTATTGATCTTATCGTCGGTCGGAATTTGTGCACAGAATTCCACAGCGGCATAAAATTCCCCATCTCCTCCACTACTCCCGTCCGTTGCATGGACCGCTAGACTTGAAATGTTGGATCCTTGTTAGTTTAAACCCTAGCTCATATTGTCTCCATTAAACATCGGATCCTTTAACCCACCACCCGATAATTTCCTTGCTGCGCCGGAAGGGAGCAACGCAGACACACGAAATTCAAGAACACGAGCTGACTTTGTTGCACACCTTCTCAAGAAGCACGTCGCCAGCCTACCAGAAGGTCGGATTTTTTCCATAAACTCCAGTGTACTCAATACAGCCCTGTGCGCCAATCAGCACTGCGCCTCAGTGCAGCGTCACCCAGACGCCGTCAGCACCTTCAACAGATGACAACAGGCGACTATGGACTAGACGGATTTAGGGGGGTGGCGTGGTGCGAAATTTGTTGTTTTTGTTTATCTGCGCAGTGTCCGGTGGTATTTCAGTTTATTTTTTGTTTTTGGTGCTGGATCTGCCTATATTTTCTTGCAACAGTCTATTGTACCACTAGTACCTACTCGACCTTTTTAAGGTCGGGGCGGAGGATTGAAGGACGCCGTCTGGGGGGGGGGGACCTATCATCGATCATCAAAAGTCACTAAATTGAAAAAAAACTGCTGTGAAAAGGGCATTCAAAAATTTTAGTTGTTTTATCCGCAAAGCTTTGTAAGGCATGGGAGATTAATAACTGTTAGACAAAAACTGAAGTATACAAACAAACTAACAAATTAAAGCGTCGAAAATTTATTTTTAAACGGTTTTATGATATACTAAAGAAACAAGTATAATATAAACAGTGCTGCAGGTTAAACAAGATGTTTGCAAAAAATAAGCAACGATATGCTTAACACAAACAAGCGATACGCAAACATTTAAGCTATATAGGATGAATATATAAAACTTAAATATAAAAAACGCTGAGATAACAATAAATTTAATTTAAAAGTAGATAAATTTTCAGCAGATTTGTTGACCAAACATTGAGCAGCAACACGAGGAAAAACTTGCCTGGATTCAAGCCACGCGAGGGTTAATATGGACTTAATTTACGAGTATATGCAATACAAAAAAGTGCCTAGAATACCGAATGGAACACTATCAGTTTCAATGAGAAATAGGCGACAATACACCAACCAAAGGGAAAATGCAAGGGACTAAAACATTAAGGCCATCGTTCTTTCGCTAGATTTGCAAATATCATCCTTCAAATTTGATGCCAAAAAGCATCGCATCAGATTGAAAACTTTAGCAAGGGTTGGAATGAGTGCAGTCGCTTAATATGGCTGGGCGTATGTACATTGAGAGGGAAATGGGGTTGGTATCTAGGCTTGGTGGGGGCGGGTGTACACTGAGAGAGGGATATGGGGTTGGTATAGGCTTGGTGGGGGCAGGCGAGTGTACACTGAGAGAGGGATATGGGGTTGGTATAGGCTTGGTGGGGGCAGGCGAGTGTACACTGAGAGACGGAAATGGGGTTGGTATAAGCTTGGTGGGGGCAGGCGAGTGTACACTGAGAGAGGGAAATCGGGTTGGTATAGGCTTGGTGGGGGCAGGCGAGTGTACACTGAGAGACGGAAATGGGGTTGGTATAAGCTTGGTGGGGGCGGGTGTACAGGTGTATTAAGAGATGGGAAGTTATTAGTAACGTTTGACAGATCAGTAGTATATTAAAGTTAACTTGATGGTTTGGGGTTACGGGTTGAAATTAGACTTAGATTTTGGGCAGTTGGGGTGTGTTTTCATGATGGATTAATAATCATCACCAAGTCGTATTGAGCTTGAAAATCGCCTTCATTCGCCCGTATCACTCGGGTAAATGCAAGGGGCATTGTACATTGTACAAAATTCTGGATTGCTCTTGACTAGTAAAAAACCAATAAGCTATAAGGGACATTAATTAGAGACAAAAATGAAACATTGCGACAATGAAAATACAGTATATAAAATACTATTCTAGCAAAAATCACTGACGAGCCTCAACAAGAGAATTAATAACCCGTCGATGTAAAACAAGAAAACGAAGACAAATTCGTTACAAAAGTCACTGAGTCTAAATGTTCACAGATAAACAAAAGCGTGAAGTAGGTTTAAACAAAAATGGCAGGTAGAGGTAACAGTAGTAAATATATTGCAGATGACAAATTCAGGGAAAGCATGAAAAAACGGGGAATCTGGTGGGTTGAATAAACATCAAGACTTTCCTAGACGTATGGGAGAGTAAAGAAATATGAAACCATTTCGAACACAGAGTCAAAATACTGAAATTTAAATCTACTGAACTTGGCTATTTTTATCGAAACAGTTTTTTTAATTAATAAGGTGGCTACCGAATAACTACGGCAGCCAACTCACTCTCCAGACTACTAACAGTAGCTAGGTCAGCAAGTGAAATTTAGACATGTACAACGCATGCAAAAACTGGTGCCGCAGAAGCAGTAGTCGGCTTCCTTGGGCGCAATCTCCATCGAAATTTTATTTTGAAGAATCCATTTTTCTGGCACAAATTCGCTTTTCACATTCGTTCTTATGAATCTTAACCGCTCTAACCAATCAAACAATTAAAGACTTGACGCTTTGCAAAAGAAACAAAAACACAAAAGCAGACTTGGATTAATTATTCATATTTATTATTTTTGTTTCAAAAGCGACAATATGAGGGAAAAGCAAACAGCTATAGAAATGATGATTAAATTTGAAACTAAAGAAAGAAAACGAAAAACAACACGCGCGCAGACAACAGAATACCAACACTGTGAAATCAGATATATGGATATTTATTTTTTAATCAAGAAAGTAATAAACATTTTTTGATTCGATCTAACCGAATTGGTGATGATTTAGCTGCAGTGGGATCGCGATCGAATTGCATGCTTAACAATTTAATAAGCATTCGGCATCAGCAATATGGATTTATATGCACAGCTCAGACTACTACTGGCCGAGTAGTAGTCAGTAAGGCGCCCCGTTAGGCTGGGAGATGCTGACCAGCTGCCAGTCAGCGGAACCTGCGGCCTGTAGCAGGGCCAGCAGCATTAGCAGGCCGCAGCAGCAGCAGCCCAGCAGGATCAACACGTTAGACGCGCCGGCAGATTTTGTTGTCAAATCTGACGAGACGCTACAGCTGGTTGGCGTTGTCAATGGCAACGGTGAAGAGTCCGTAGTCTGCAATTGCTGCGACAGCTGCTGCTGTTTCCTCAGCTCGTTAACCAAATTAAGCAGGCGGGCAGCTTCGCAGTGCAGAGCGTTGAACCGGCCGTCCAGCTCGGACAGGCGGCCAGTCACGCCGCAGGTGTCCTCGTCGGACAGTTCCCCACCGGCTAGCAGGCTGCGGCAGTGCCCGACCGAGGACTGACTGGCCTCGGGCAGGCGGCGATCGATGCAGATCTGGAGACCGAGTGTGGGGGCGGTGATGAAGCTGTATTGGGGGCGTGATGAGGCTGAATTGGGGGTGTGATGAGGCTGAATTAGGGGTGTGATGAGGCTGAATTGGGGGCGGTGATGAGGCTGAATTGGGGGTGTGATGAGGCTGAATTGGGGGCGGTGATGAGGCTGAATTGGGGGTGTGATGAGGCTGAATTGGGGGTGTGATGAGGCTGTATTGGGGGCGGTGATGAGGCTGAATTGGGGGTGTGATGAGGCTGAATTGGGGGCGGTGATGAGGCTGAATTGGGGGTGTGATGAGGCTGAATTGGGGGTGTGATGAGGCTGTATTGGGGGCGGTGATGAGGCTGAATTGGGGGTGTAATGAGGATGTATTGTGGGCGGTAATGAGAATGTATTATACTACTTAAGGGTAATGACAAACAGTTTTGAAGCCTATGAGACTTTAATCAATATAATGATAAAGAGCAGCGTGCGCACCTGCATCTCCGCAGCCAGCAAGTCCAGCTGGTCAACGCGCAACCGAGGCGCCGAGGCCGGATCGAAGCCAGCCAGCTCCTCAGCGCACTGGCGCAATCGCTGCTCTTCGCCTGCGACTGCGCAGTCCATTTGGGCGACGGCCGACTCCACCTGATGCAGCCGGTCTTGAGCGCGCTGCAGACTGAACAGGCGGCTGCCGCAGCTGAAGTTAATATTGAATTGGCTGGTAATAGATTGAGCAGTTTACTGGGATGAGGATCTGGGTCAGGCTGGTTGCCCAGCAACTGAGGGTCTAAGAGGGCGGCAACTCAGCCTGAGGGTCTGGGAGGGCGGAAACCCAGCCGGAGGATGATCCTCTGGGAGCGGTCAAGACGAAAAGTGCGACGAACCCCTCGTGGATGGAGCCCAGCCAGTGGGACAGCATCCCAATCTGGTCCACCCGGCACTGCAGAAGCTGCGCCAGCCATCTGGGTGAGTCGACGGCGCCGCCGCATGCAGTCTGGAGGCGCCGGTGCAGGTCGACCAGCTGGCCCAGCGAGTCGCGCAGAGCCGCCTCGCTGTCGCGCAGCAGCCGGATCCGATCGGCCAGGCGGCCGCCATCGCCGGAAGCGGCCGCGCGCAGCCGAGACTCGACGGCCTCTGCGTCGGCGCGCATCCTGGCCAAGTTGGCACCGACTTCGGCCAGCGCCGAGCAGGCCTCGGACAGGCCGGCTAGTTCGCTGGCCAACTGGTGCCAGTCGGCGGCTAGCTGACAGCGAGGCGACGAAGAGGTTGAAGCCTCGATGACGACGACAGGCGACGACGATGGCGAAGAGGCCCCGTCGATGGAGGCCGAAGACGCGGATGTGGGGTTGAGCTCGTCCAGTCGGATTCTGGCCGCGCCAGCCAGCCGATCGAGCCGAGCGGCTTCGTCCGCCAGAGCGGCTTCGTCAGCATCGAAGCTCGGGCCGCACGCCGCTGTCCGACGCAGTTCGGCCAACAGGTCGGCCAGGGCGGCGCGGGACTCGGCCAGCAGCGGGCCGTCCGACAGCGATTCGACGGTGTCGGCTGGCAGAGGCAGGCCGGCGGCCGACTCAGATTCGGACAGGGAGGCGGACTTGGCGGAAACCGTGTCCGCTAGTTCCCGCTCAGTGTCCGGATGCTGTCGGGGGATAAATAGTTGATTTATTTCATTGCAATGCAGCATCAGAAGATTTGTATTCGTAGTTTAGATTCAGAGAGAAATCGACGAATGATCTTGGCAGTGTTGAATATTTGTAAAAAATAATCGCCGTTAGAAAAAATTAGCGAATTAAGACACAGCTTGGTAGCTGTCTGATATGGGAAAATCAGACAAAATGTGTCCGCTGCTTTTCATAGCGTCTGTCTGCCTGCCTGTCTGTCTGTCTGTCTGTCTGTCTGTCTGCCTATCTGTCCGTCTGTCTGTCCGTCTGTCTGTCTGTCCGTCTGCCTGCTATCTGCCTGCCTGTCTTTCTGTGTGTCTGTCTGCCTGCCTGTCTTTCTGTCTGTCTACCTGCCTGCCTATCTGTCCGTCTGCCTGCCTGCCTATCTGTCCGTCTGCCTGCCTGCCTTCTGTCCGTCTGTCTGTCTGTCTGTCTGTCTGTCTGTCTGTCTGTCTGTCTATCTGTCTGTCTGTCTGTCTGTCTGTCCATCCCTAGCAGTGTACATCTCTATCACAGTGTATTTCTCTCTTTATCATGGTTCAATAAAGCAATAGCTCGTAAACCACTATTAAACGAATACTTATGCAAGCCATAAAAGCTACGAGTGCGCAACACTTTACGAGCCTATACTATAGTGCCATTTCAATTGTCTTCCACTTAAAAAGCTTCGAAAAGATGTTGAAGAAAAAGACGAGATTTAATGAAAGTAGAAATGTGCACCTGGACCAGCTGCCTTAATTAGATTCACAGCCACAATATTTTTGGCATTAAAAATGAGACGCTGACAGAAGCGGAGAAAGAGCTAAACTGCTTGGGCGCAGAGCACAGTGCAAACTATAATATATGACTCATCGAGGACACGGGACAGAGAAATTGCCAACTACTCCTCAAAATGCCACGTATAGGCTATAGGTGGGGTATATAAAACTCTCCAATAACATATTGAGAACGGCAGGGCTTGGAGACTAGCAGGGGGTTAATGGTAGGGGACACAGTATTGCGTTTTGTTGGGACGCGAGAATCCCCCCTTTACTACACCGCCCCCTCCCCAGCTGAGTTGGGATTTCCATTCCTAATCCAACAATGGAAATTTGCCAGCCCCGGCAACTACAGGGACTGAGTTCCTTCAACTTCGCGCCGGGAAGGGGGCAGTGCCAAGCAACGAGCACAGGGCATGAGTCATCAAACAGAGGAACAAGTTAATAAGTTTAGAGCAATGCCTCCAAGAGAAAGTTTTCAATGAATGCGTAAAGGGGGCGATTTTTACTGATTACATAAGACAAGCAACAGCTGCTGGCAAGTGTGCCGGCCCGTGATCAGTGACTGATTCCTACAGCACCTGGTTACGTTCAGCGAGAATTATGCTTTTAGTAGCTATTTAATGTGCTCCACAATTAACCTGCGCAATTGAGAGGACTGCGGTCCAATCTTGGGTTGGAGAGGGTCACGGCCCAGCACCTGAGGATCTGGGAGACTGGCCCAGCAACTGAGGATCTGGGAGACTGGCCCAGCAACTGAGGATCTGGGAGTCTGGCCCAGTAACTGAGGATCTGGGAGGCTGGCCCAGCATCTGAGGATCTGGGAGTCTGGCCCAGTAACTGAGGATCTGGGAGACTGGCCCAGCACCTGAGGATCTGGGAGTCTGGCCCAGTAACTGAGGATCTGGGAGACTGGCCCAGCAACTGAGGATCTGGGAGGCTGGCCCAGTAACTGAGGATCTGGAAGGCTGGCCCAGCAACTGAGGATCTGGGAGGCTGGCACAGCAACTGAGGATCTGGGAGGCTGGCACAGCAACTGAAGATCTGGGAGGCTGGCCCAGCAACTGAGGATCTGGGAGGCTGGCCCAGCAACTGAGGATCTGGGAGGCTGGCCCAGTAACTGAGGATCTGGGAGACTGGCCCAGCAACTGAGGATCTGGGAGGCTGGCCCAGTAACTGAGGATCTGGAAGGCTGGCCCAGCAACTGAGGATCTGGGAGGCTGGCACAGCAACTGAGGATCTGGGAGGCTGGCACAGCAACTGAGGATCTGGGAGGCTGGCCCAGCAACTGAGGATCTGGGAGGCTGGCCCAGCAACTGAGGATCTGGGAGGCTGGCCCAGCAACTGAGCATCTGGGAGGCTGGCACAGCAACTGAAGATCTGGGAGGCTGGCCCAGCAACTGAGGATCTGGGAGGCTGGCCCAGCAACTGAGCATCTGGGATGGATCAGACGCAACCCACCTCAGCAGGCTGGCGCTGGTCCTGCCCTGATTCGAACTGCTGCTGGTCGGCCTCCCACTGCAGGTGGCTGTCGTCAAGTCTTTCCTCGGCGGCCTCGTCGACGCCAACAGCATAGGGCTGGGGCTGATAGTGGTCCCAGAGCTGGTCCAGGTCCTCTGGCCCGTTAGTAGCGACGGCTTCCTCCTCAGCCTCGTCTTGGCCTGTGAGTAGTTCAATTTAACAAATCATAACATTAGCAAATTTTAATTTCTATTTACGATTGAAATATTGAACTTTATGGAAACAAACAGTTAATATAGTGTTTAAACATCTGAAGCTTAAGTGCTTAACTAATATTGTAAAGCAATAAAAACTGGCTGTATAACATTGTTTAACATGCAAATCATACGATATGATTAATAAAAACTGCAACTTGTCATCATCAACATTTCTATTGATCGAATCGATGCTAAAACAGTAAAAACAGATAGGAGAACTTGATTGCTAAAACAGGGAATAAATAAATGGCTGACTTATGTAAAAAAAACTATACCATCGGTAATCGCTTCGGGTCTGTCGTTAAAGGACAAATGATTGACAAGAATGTCGGGCTCTGATGCCGAAGATACGGCGGTGACGGTGGCCGTTGCCACCGGGTGGACGGCTGCGACAGAGGCCGAGACGACAGTCTCGTTGGAAGCGGTGACGCAGACTGGGGTCAGACAGAGTGGTTGGAGTGGCGGGGTTATGAAGGGAAATATAGCTGAGCACGAGAGAATTTTCGAGAGAAACGGGACGCTGCCAACCAAAGCCACTGTCGGACATAGTAAACCTATGGCTATGGGCTAGCGATAAATCAATGAGTCTGTCTGTCTCTCTGCCGGTCTGTTTCTGTCATAATGTCTTAGTGTCTGCCTGTGTCTCAGTGTCTGTCTGTGTCTCAGTGTCTGTGTCTTAGTGTCTGCCTGTGTCTCAGTGTCTGTCTGTGTCTCAGTGTCTGTCTGTGTCTCAGTGTCTGTGTCTTAGTGTCTGCCTGTGTCTCAGTGTTTGTCTGTGTCTCAGTGTCTGTCTGTGTCTCAGTGTCTGTCTGTGTCTTAGTGTCTGTCTGTGTCTCAGTGTCTGTCTGTGTCTCAGTGTCTGTCTGTGTCTCAGTGTCTGTCTGTGTCTCAGTGTCTGTCTGTGTCTTAGTGTCTGTCTGTGTCTCAGTGTCTGTCTGTGTCTCAGTGTCTGTCTGTGTCTTAGTGTCTGTCTGTGTCTCAGTGTCTGTCTGTGTCTCAGTGTCTGTCTGTGTCTTAGTGTCTGTCTGTGTCTCAGTGTCTGTCTGTGTCTCAGTGTCTGTCTGTGTCTCAGTGTCTGTCTGTGTCTCAGTGTCTGTCTGTGTCTTAGTGTCTGTCTGTGTCTTAGTGTCTGTCTGTGTCTCAGTGTCTGTCTGTGTCTTAGTGTCTGCCTGCCTGTCTGTCTTTCTGTCTTAGTGTTTGTCTGTCTGTCTGTCTGTCCGTCAGCAATTCGACGCTCCACAGGGCGGCCCCAAACGGAGCTGCAGGGCAGCAATATGAATATAAATATATAGATGGATCAAGCAACGGCAGCTCACCGCTCTGGTCCTCCTGGCTGAGAAAGCCGACAGCGGAGGCGCACAGCTGGCCGGCAGACCTGGTGAAGTACCGCTCCGCTTTGCAGGCCAGCCTTCTGGCGTCCATCAGCCGGTGCCGCTGCTCGGACTGTCGGGCCAGCAGCGCCTCGCGACTTCGCCGACGCCGAGACGACCGGCCTCCGCCTCCGCCGCCGCCTCGCTGGGATTGCCGATAGCTGACAGTCGCCGTAGCCGAAGCCGACATGGCTGGCGGCGGCATCGGCTCCGTCGGCGTCGGCGCCGGGGCCGGCGAAGGCGACGGCGGACTTGAACTGTGGTCGATGGACGACTCGTCGGCCAGTGAGCCGTCGGTTGAGTCCGTACTGTCCGGATTCCGGTGTGTTAAAATAAGGATTCGATACATATCGGCAAAAAATGATAGGTCAAAGAAGCATTAGTAGTAAGAAGATTAACTTCAAACAATAAATTCAGGAGGCTGAAGGCTGGGAAGTGAACCCTTGATGCTTAAAAACTACACGACTAAAGCGCAGGGCAAAAGCCTAAAAAAAAACTACGACCCTGGCGGCCGGGTGGGGAAGCGGGAAGTGGGGGAAAGGGGGTCAGACCGCAAAGCGAGACTAAGAGGACTGCAGAACTGAGAAGAGTTCACGGGACTGACTCATTCATTCATAGCACTTACTGCCGAAAGCTGTCATTCACTCCTCTCCCTTCAAATGCAACTCTGTCTTGCCTTGCAGTTTATACTTATTTATTTTTCTAACCTCAAACCAAACCACTGAAAAAATTTAAGGCCATTTTAAATCGTCGGTGAGTCAGATCACGTATCTGAGACCATCGGATGAGAGAGCCAGGAGATGCACCTGAGACAATCAGGTCAGAGTCAATAGATGCACCTGAGACAATCGGGTGAGAGTCAGGAGATGCACCTGAGACAATAGGGTGAGAGTCAGGAGATGCACCTGAGACCATCGGATGAGAGAGTCAGGAGATGCACCTGTGACAATCAGATGAGAGTCAGGAGATGCACCTGAGACAATAGGGTGAGAGTCAGGAGATGCACCTGAGACCATCGGATGAGAGAGTCAGGAGATGCACCTGAGACAATCAGATTAGAGTCAGGAGATGCACCTGAGACCATCGGATGAGAGAGTCAGGAGATGCACCTGAGGCAAATGGGATGAGAGTCAGGAGATGCACCTGAGGCAATCGGATGAGAGTCAGGAGATGCACCTGAGGCAATCGGATGAGAGTCAGGAGATGCACCTGAGACAATCAGGTCAGAGTCAGGAGATGCACCTGAAACAATAGGGTGAGAGTCAGGAGATGCACCTGAGACCATCGGATGAGAGAGTCAGGAGATGCACCTGTGACAATCAGATGAGAGTCAGGAGATGCACCTGAGACAATAGGGTGAGAGTCAGGAGATGCACCTGAGACCATCGGATGAGAGAGTCAGGAGATGCACCTGAGACAATCAGATTAGAGTCAGGAGATGCACCTGAGACCATCGGATGAGAGAGTCAGGAGATGCACCTGAGGCAAATGGGATGAGAGTCAGGAGATGCACCTGAGGCAATCGGATGAGAGTCAGGAGATGCACCTGAGGCAATCGGATGAGAGTCAGGAGATGCACCTGAGACAATCAGGTCAGAGTCAGGAGATGCACCTGAGACAATAGGGTGAGAGTCAGGAGATGCACCTGAGACCATCGGATGAGAGAGTCAGGAGATGCACCTGTGACAATCAGATGAGAGTCAGGAGATGCACCTGAGACAATAGGGTGAGAGTCAGGAGATGCACCTGAGACCATCGGATGAGAGAGTCAGGAGATGCACCTGAGACAATCAGATTAGAGTCAGGAGATGCACCGAGACCATCGGATGAGAGAGTCAGGAGATGCACCTGAGGCAAATGGGATGAGAGTCAGGAGATGCACCTGAGACAATCAGATTAGAGTCAGGAGATGCACCTGAGGCAATCGGATGAGAGTCAGGAGATGCACCTGAGACAATCAGGTCAGAGTCAGGAGATGCATTATAAAAGCATAAAAAGCTGCTTACAATCTGAGATGAAATGTGCAGACAACCTGACGTGCCCAGAGCACAGTTTTGTTAACAAACAAATGAAATCGCTCTGGGCACTTGCTCGCGCCCGCTAATTTCTGCTGTAGCGCACCTCATAATTGACACCCGCTTATTATATATGTGCGTGCAGTTACACATAAGAATATCGAGGTCTAGCACTGCTTGGAGCAGCAATTCGCTGATAAGGTGCGCGCTATAAAACGTACTTGCTAAATTTCTCTATTAGGTCACATCTGGCTGGGTGGCCGCAACACAGGCGCAGACAGGACCCCCGGCCTTAATTAGCTCAGATATTAACAAAGGCATAAAGCTTTAGCTAAAAAATTCGAACTTGATTGCGAACTTATGAATTTTGATTCATTTGAGTTTACAGAAAGATCTGAGGTACTCGTACTAAAAACGGCAGATCAACGGGAGGGGCAGCAGCGGCTGATCACAGAGGAAACAGCGGGAAGGGGGCAGCAGCAGCTGATCACAGAGGAATCAGCGGGAAGGGGGCAGCAGCGGCAGATCACAGAGGAATCAGCGGGAAGGGGCAGCAGCGGCAGATCACAGAGGAATCAGCGGGAAGGGGCAGCAGCGGCAGGTCACAGAGGAATCAGCGGGAAGGGGGCAGCAGCGGCAGATCACAGAGGAATCAGCGGGAAGGGGGCAGCAGTGGCAGGTCACAGAGGAATCAGCGGGAAGGGGGCAGCAGTGGCAGATCACAGAGGAATCAGCGGGAAGGGGGCAGCAGCGGCAGGTCACAGAGGAATCAGCGAAGGGGGCAGCAGCGGCAGGTCACAGAGGAATCAGCGGGAAGGGGGCAGCAGCGGCTGATCACAGAGGAATCAGCGGGAAGGGGGCAGCAGCAGCTGATCACAGAGGAATCAGCGGGAAGGGGGCAGCAGCGGCAGATCACAGAGGAATCAGCGGGAAGGGGGCAGCAGCGGCAGATCACAGAGGAATCAGCGGGAAGGGGGCAGCAGCGGCAGGTCACAGAGGAATCAGCGAAGGGGGCAGCAGCGGCAGGTCACAGAGGAATCAGCGAAGGGGGCAGCAGCGGCAGGTCACAGAGGAATCAGCGGGAAGGGGGCAGCAGCGGCTGATCACAGAGGAATCAGCGGGAAGGGGGCAGCAGCAGCTGATCACAGAGGAATCAGCGGGAAGGGGGCAGCAGCGGCAGATCACAGAGGAATCAGCGGGAAGGGGGCAGCAGCGGCAGATCACAGAGGAATCAGCGGGAAGGGGGCAGCAGCGGCAGGTCACAGAGGAATCAGCAAAGGGGGCAGCAGCGGCAGGTCACAGAGGAATCAGCGGGAGGGGGCAGCAGCGGCAGGTCACAGAGGAACCAGCGGGAAGGGGGCAGCAGCAGCTGATCACAGAGGAATCAGCGGGAGGGGGCAGCAGCGGCAGGTCACAGAGGAATCAGCGGGAAGGGGGCAGCAGCGGCAGATCACAGAGGAATCAGCGGGAAGGGGGCAGCAGCGGCAGGTCACAGAGGAATCAGCGGGAAGGGGGCAGCAGCGGCAGATCACAGAGGAATCAGCGGGAAGGGGGCAGCAGCGGCAGGTCACAGAGGAATCAGCGGGAAGGGGGCAGGCGCGGCAGGTCACAGAGTAACAAATTCAAACACGGAGACTCACCTCGTAAAACCGGCATCGAGCAGCTCCACCGCCAGGCCAGTCTCAGACTCGGCGGTCTCCATCGCCATAACAATAGACAGAGCGCCACTGCTGCTGCCGCCAATGGCGCCGAGACTGGCGGCTCTGGGGATGGGCTGCTGTTGCTGCTGCTGGCTGCCGCCGCCCAGCAGCAGAGCGCTAGCGTCAACGTACAGCTCTCTGGTGACCACGGCCAGAGGCGAGAAGGACCTAGTAAAGCGACGCTTCTGACCGGAGATTCCACATTTGCTGCCGCTGCTGCTCGAGTCGTCTTCAACCGCTTGACGATCCCCGCCGCTTCGTCCAGCCGGCGTCGCCGAAGTTCCAGTGGTGGTCATCGATGAGGACGCAACTGCGACTGCCGCTGCGTCCGAGGCGGCGTCGGGCGGCTGGCCGCAATCGTCGGAGTCGGCCGGGGTCATGATGCGATAGTAGCAACGAGACTGCTGCTCGCCCGCAGTCCGATCGCGAACCCGACGCCGCCGATGCGCAGAGGGCTGGTCCGCCGAGCGAGGCAGCTTGCGACCGCCAGCTTGCTGCCTCTGTTCCAGGTCGTCTAGGGAGAATATTGGCTCGCTAGACTGGTTGCTGATCTTCTCGTATTCGTCCTCTGCGCAGGGTTGTGGATTGAGTGGCGCAATAATCATAGAATTTGAAAAAATAGCAACCATAGCAACAGAGTGAAAACAAATCGACTGACAATGAAAAACTACGAGAGTCGCAACTGGTGAAATTTTCAAGGGGCAGAGCAGCTTATGCTTTCGTACATAGCCGTACGAAAGTACCTCGATTTGTACCTCGATTTACAGACTAATTATTCATATTTCAGAGAATAATCGCAGGTGAATTAAGTTTCCTAAATCATAACCTAAAAGACTAAGGTTCAAAGGCTTGGGGTCCCGGGATCAACAGAAAATTTGACCCCGGATTTCAGAAAAGTCCCATTATTTTACCAGATTTAGCCCAGTATAAGGATAAATATTCTTCCTAATGGGAGTTTCTAGCGTCGGACTGACGACTGAAAGGTCGGAGGTTCGATTCACGACCCAGTAGGAAAAATTTGTGTCCTTGAGCAAGACACTTAACTCTGCATTGCTTCAGCTCACCCAGCTGTAAAATGGGTGCCAGCATTAGCTGGGGTAATTGAGGGTGTGTGTGCCCCCCCCCCCCAGTCCTTGGACTGAACAGCCGTACGCAGCCTTCAGATGCGCCGCGCAATAGCTGCGGCTGAGCTGTCGGTTGCACATCTGCCCATTAGGGCTGGTATAATCTATTATTACTACAATGGAATAAGTATTACACCAATATATTTCACACAGCAAAACAACTCACAGAATCGCCCCCAATGGAACGCCTCTCTTTCCTACCTGAATT
Source organism: Macrostomum lignano (assembly GCA_002269645.1). NCBI lineage: Eukaryota > Metazoa > Platyhelminthes > Macrostomidae > Macrostomum > Macrostomum lignano. Next base: position 355,454 of record NIVC01000330.1, read on the forward strand.
ATAAATCTTTAAAAATCGTCAACACACAAGCATAAGGCACGCTATTTCAATAACTAACGACCAAACGAATCCTACAGATGGCGATACACCTGCCCGGGGCTCTCAATCACCGAGTCACGCAATAATAAAACAACAATAATAAAAGAAAACTTGTAGGGCCTTCCTTGCGTGTAATTCTTCTCCCAACAGCTTTAATAACTAACTAGTAGTAGACTTAGTAGCTCCAGCTGACATATATAGGCATAGGCTATAATGCGAATACGATCGAAGAGATATGCAGGCCCCGTTGCAATAATGCAATAACGTAGAAACAGGAAGGTGAAGTCTGGAAGCCTGGTGACGTAACAGACTTGCTGGGGGGGGGTACGGCGAGATTGAGGAGAGCAGGCAGAAAGTAGGCAGCTAAGACAAAGCATGCCAGACAGAGAGACTGACGGGAAGAGGTGAATCGAGGTAGGGAGAAAGGCGGAGGAAGCGAGAGGGCTAGCTAGAGTCGGGATTGGAGAAGCGGAAAAGAATATCAAGCGGAAAGAAAAGCTAAGTCACTCGAACAGCTGCCGGGGGGGGGGGGGTAGCTGGCGGCGAAATACTTCGGCTAAGCGGCTGCCTACCTACGCGTTGATGGCATTAGCTCATTTTACTCAGTCTAGGGAATATTAGCCTGGCTCACCAACTAAAGCATTAAATTCATATAGCCAACTTGTTCAGCATTGCTTAACGTTTTCGTGTTGCTCATTCAGTCATTCACTTGCTCTGACTGACCCTCTTAACCGATCAGTGACTGACCCATTCACTCACTAGCTGACCCATTCACTCACTAGCTGACCCATTCTCTCACTAGCTGACCCATTCACTCACTAGCTGACCCTTTCACTCGTTAAGCTGACCCATTCACTCACTAGCTGACCCATTCACTCACTAGCTGACCCATTCACTCACTAGCTGACCCATTCACTCACTAGCTGACCCTTTCACTCGTTAAGCTGACCCATTCACTCACTAGCTGACCCATTCTCTCACTAGCTGACCCATTCACTCACTAGCTGACCCATTCACTCACTAGCTGACCCATTCACTCACTAGTTGACCCATTCACTCACTAGCTGACCCATTCACTCACTAGCTGACCCATTCACTCACTAGCTGACCCTTTCACTCGTTAAGCTGACCCATTCACTCACTAGCTGACCCTTTCACTCGTTAAGCTGATTCATTCACTCACTAGCTGACCCATTCTCTCACTAGCTCACTAGCTGACCCATTCACTCACTAGCTGACCCATTCACTCACTAGCTGACCCTTTCACTCGTTAAGCTGACCCATTCACTCGCTAGCTGACCTATTCACTCACTAGCTGACCCATTCTCTCACTAGCTGATCCATTCACTCGCTAGCTGACCTATTCACTCACTAGCTGACCCATTCACTCACTAGCTGACCCTTTCACTCGTTAAGCTGACCCATTCACTCACTAGCTGACCCATTCACTCGCTAGCTGACCTATTCACTCACTAGCTGACCCATTAACTCACTTGCTGACCCTTTCACTCGTTAAGCTGACCCATTCTCTCACTAGCTGACCTATTCACTCACTAGCTGACTCATTCACTCACTAGCTGACCTATTCACTCAATAGCTGACCTTTATTACTCTTCACTACTTTTTTCATTACGCTAGTAGTTAATAAATCAATACGAGCTACAGGTATCTTAGCTGTGAGTAAAATTAATTGTAACAACATATGAGATATATGTAATGTATCTAATCACAGGTGTATGAGTTCGAGTATGATCTTCTTATACTTAAAATTTGGGCCATCGTCTAGTACAAGCTAGCTCTATATATTTTCCATTAGTCTAATTACCCTCTCTATCAGTCGGACCTTCTAACCACTTCCGAGCGGGCAATTAGTTAGACTCTTGTAAAATATGAATAATTAGCCAAGATTTTTATTATCTCAGATCTCTCGTAAAGCTAACAGAGCTCGAGATAGATAAGTAACTAATAAGTTAAATAATATATAACTCACTTAATCGTCGGCAGTGGATTGTCATCGGCGTAGATTGAACGATAAATGGACTGACTGGGCTAAATTACTTCTTAATGTTGTAAAATAATTAATACATAGCATTACTATCAATTATCTAGAGTAACATTCTCTGAGTCCCACTTTTCTCGTAGCGCATTTTGAAAACACAAACTCAGCATGAGTAGCCACAGTTATAGTAGAAACTACCAACTGACAGGGGCCATAAAGTGTGTTGCATTTATCTCAACGGGTTTGAGGCCTTCTCTCACTGTGTGGTGGGGGGAGGGGGCTGTGAGGGGTGGCTGGCGGCCACGGCGAATCAACGCGACTGGAAATGGGGGGGGGGTGGAGGGGGGTGGAGAGGGGGTGCAGTGTGGCGAGAGAGCTTTAATCAGGGTGCAGCTGTTAGTTAAACGCCGGTGCGAGGCCGTTCTCGCTGCACCTATTATATTTTATTATCAGAACGTGGCTTGCTGATTTTAAGGGTACACACAACAAACAAATTATTCTACAAATCGGAAAAAATAATATCAATTAAACCCTGTGAGCGCAGGTGAACTTATACAAAAATAATTTTGTTTATCTGTTTATTCAACTGATAACAAACAGCAACACAATTGCCACTAAAGTACAACTTGATAAAGAAATCGATTCTAGTCATCAATCAGAGTAATAAATTTATATCTATTACTCGTACAATAGATGCCAAATTCATATCTATTACTCGTACAATAGATGCCAAATTCATATCTATTACTCGTACAATAGATGCCAAATTCATATCTATTACTCGTACAATAGATGCCAAATTCATATCTATTACTCGTACAATAGATGCCAAATTCATATCTATTACTCGTACAATAGATGCCAAATTCATATCTATTACTCGTACAATAGATGCCAAATTCATATCTATTACTCGTACAATAGATGCCAAATTCATATCTATTACTCGTACAATAGATGCCAAATTCATATCTATTACTCGTAAAATAGATGCCAAATTCATATCTATTACTCGTAAAATAGATGCCAAATTCATATCTATTACTCGTACAATAGATGCCAAATTCATATCTATTACTCGTACAATAGATGCCAAATTCATATCTATTACTCGTACAATAGATGCCAAATTCATATCTATTACTCGTACAATAGATGCCAAATTCATATCTATTACTCGTACAATAGATGCCAAATTCATATCTATTACTCGTACAATAGATGCCAAATTCATATCTATTACTCGTACAATAGATGCCAAAGATTTCTGTAGCTAAATAATTGATGCCAAATGCACATACTACATAGTAACTTGGGTCTTGACTGCGTTTCTAGTTCTAGGAGGCAGACTAAATGTTAATCTTCAATATTTTTCATAAAAATGGCACAAATCGACTCATTGGTTAATTGGTTTTATGAATCTTTATAATTTTGTTTTGTTACACAGTCAGCTAAGAATGATAAAATAGATTCATAAAACCAAATAAGTTTTATTAATAGGATTTTTAGGCACAGTAAAATTAACATAGATCTTATTTTTTAAACGAAAAGCTTTATAAATATAAATAGATAGAAAGGCAAGACATATACTCAGCAACAGCTAACCCCCCCCCCCCCCCAACTCACGCTGTCACACGGGCACAAAAGTTAAGCAATGTCTTTAATTCTAGTCTCAGTATCGTGTGTAGGAACCACGAGCATGCAAAAGTGCCGTGACTCGTCGTGGCATCCTGATCACCAGCCGGTTGATGAACTCTTGGGGCAGCTGCTGCCAGGCATTCAGCACCGCCAGTCGCAACTGTTCAGCATTCTGTGGGGCATCCTGCTGAACTCTTCGCTTTACAAAGTCCCAGACATGCTCGATGGGGTTCATGTCTGGAGACTTTGACGGCCAGTTCAATGTGCGAATGCCGAGTCACCGATGGCATACAAAACTTTTGGGCCGTGTGACAGCGTGAGTTGGGGGGGGGTTTTAGCTGTTGCTGAGTATATAAGGAAGGCGACTCACCAGAAAATGGTAGAACATCGTAAGAATCAGTGGTCGCATGGACGCCCTCAGTCAGGGTCCGGTTTAGGCCGGCTGCGCCTCTGCCGCCGCCTGTGGGGCTGAGCTCCGACACGAAGCCGCTCTCTGCGCCCCAACTAGACGATGGCACAGCGACTGAAGCTGCAGCCGCGGCCGCTTCCTGTGAAACACGATAAAATTGACGGGTGGATTTCATAAACGCGAAATTTCACAACCGCTAAATCAACTTCTTACATAAGCGCTAAATTTCATAAACGCAAAACTTCACAACCGCGAAACTTCACAACCGCGAAATGTCTTCTATAGATGAATGAACTGCTAAAAAGACTGTCGTATATGAAAGTAAGTGCAAAAATTTTAGCGGTTGTAAAGTTTCGCGGTTATGAAAGTGACTGCAATTTTTTAGCGGTTGTGAAATTTCGCGCTTGTGAAAGCAACCCAAATTGACTAGATCGATAATACTCAATTATTGTAAAGGTAACAATGAAAGCCTAAACCCTACAAGGGAAAAACTGATAAATGATAACTGACAATTTCTTGCTGAAAGCAAAATGATGCTTAAAGTTGATGGCAGGTAATTTACTGAAATGAACCGAATTGATTGGATTATGGACATTGAAATAAATTGAATTGATTGGATTATGGACATTGAAATGAATTGAATTGATTGGATTATGGACATTGAAATGAATTGAATTGATTGGATTATGGACATTGAAATGAATTGAATTGATTGGATTATGGACATTGAAATAAATTGAATTGATTGGATTATGGACATTGAAATGAATTGAATTGATTGGATTATGGAAATTGAAATGAATTGAATTGATTGATTCTGGACATTGGAATGAACCGAATTGATTGGATTCTGGACACTGGAATGAACCGAATTTGTTGGATTCCGGACACTGGAATGAACCGAATTTGTTGGATTCCGGACACTGGAATGAACCAAATTGATTGGATTCTGGACACTGGAATGAACCGAATTTGTTGGATTCTGGACATTGGAATGAACCGAATTGATTGGATTCTGGACACTGGAATGAACCAAATTGATTGGATTCTGGACACTGGAATGAACCAAATTGATTGGATTCTGGACACTGGAATGAACCGAATTTGTTGGATTCTGGACACTGGAATGAACCGAATTTGTTGGATTCTGGACACTGGAATGAACCGAATTTGTTGGATTCTGGACCCTGGAATGAACCGAATTTGTTGGATTCTGGACACTGGAATCAGCTGTTGAACCGGCGGATAATCTGAGAGAATTACCCTGCTTAGAATAAGCATTAATTATAGAGATACTCTGCCAATATGCTCGTAATAAAAAGTCCTCCTACTGTTAATCGAAATTACTGCATTAACAATAAGTCATCAATTTGCATTATTGACAAGCACGACACACATCAATCCATAAGCATATTAAAGGCATATCCAGTATTGCTTCTGGATTGCTTAAAGGATGTAACACTACTATTGTAGTAAATCAGCTATGCTGCTTGTTTAAAGTGGTTGAAGACTACGAAAGAGCTATCAAAGCTCTGATGTCTGTATTTATATTGTAAAGCGATGCTGCGTGCGCGAGAGTGATGACATAATTTAAGCGTACACAATTTGCCCATAACTCAAATAGCAATAACTCAAACCTAACGTGCCAAGCTTGCATAGATAATAATAGAGAAAGAAATAATAGGAAAGTACAAATACAAATCAATACTCGTACTGAGTGCATGCACATACTGGTAGCTACACGACACTTCCTCCCCACAGGGAGTTAAAACTCGAAAAAAAAGCATGGTGATTCAAGATTAGTTTGTGAGTCAAGTCAGTGTCACAAGGTTCAATCACTGCCCGCCTGAAACCTGGCAGGCGCGAGCCGAATGCGTTCTGGATATCGGCGCATTGCTCCGGCCTGCTGTCCGGCGACTTCCGTGATCGGAGCAGGAGCAGGTCCAGCGAGAGCAGCTGTCGGGGCCGCTGCCGAAGTCTCCGAAGTTGAGCTGTCCGGGCCCACCTCAGACGGCGGTGTCGTTTCGGAGATTGATGGTGGTACTCGGTCGGATGCCGCGACAGCCGGTACTGCTGGAGGCTGCTGACGCTGCTCTGGCAGGAGTTGGTCGATGTGGCGCTGGACGATGCCCTCGCCGACCTTGACATCGTAGTTGCGCTTGCCCGCCGCCATGACGAGGCCAGGCCGCCAGCCGACGAGGTGGCCGAGTGGTTATGGCAATGGATTGCTAATCCATTGGGGTTTCCCCGCGTGGGTTCGTTCGAAGGACCGGGCTTGGCGGGGCGTCGAGTTGGTGCTCGCACTCTGACGGTGTCGCATCTGTTCAGCCAGGGACGGTCGCAGGAGGTCCAGCCGGGATCGCAGGCGACGTCCGAATAGCAGTTCGCTTGGTGAGGCACCGGTGCTCGAATGCGGCGTGATCCGGTAGGCAAACAGGAAGCGCTGCATGGCTTCCGCAGAGTGACCCGACTTCCTGATGTGAGATTTCAGCGTCTGCACGAATCTTTCGGCCTGTCCGTTGGTGGCCGGGTGGTAGGGCGCTGAAGTCACGTGCCGGATCCCGTTGCTACGCATGAAGTCAGCGAACTCACGAGAGGCGAACTGGGGGCCGTTGTCGGAGACGAGAATCCTTGGCAGGCCCAAGTTGCAGAATACGTCACGGAGATGCCCGATGGTCCCGCCAGCAGACGTGTCGCTGATGAGGCGAACTTCGGGCCATTTGCTGTAGGCGTCGACAATGACTATGTACATTCGACCGTTGACTGGGCCGGCGAAGTCGACATGTAGGCGGCTCCATGGTTCGTTGGGGAACAGCCAGGGATGCACTGGAGCCTTTGCTGGGTCTGCCTGATGAGCTCTGCAGGTGTCGCACTCTCTCCCGAGCTGCTCTAGTTCCTTGTCTAGCCCAGGCCACCAGACGAAGCTCCGTGCGAGGGCCTTCATTCGGCTCGCACCGGGATGTGCCAGATGCAGCTCCCGCAGCACCGACTGGCGCAGGGTGTCCGGGATAACGACGCGAGATCCCATCAGCACACAACCGGCTTCGACTGAAAAGCTCTGCTTGACGATGGGCGAAGTCCGGGAAGTCGTTAGCTGGCAGCTCCTGTCCCGACCGCAGGGCCCACAGCAGCTTTGACAGTGCCGTGTCGGCTTGAGTTGCCTTGGCAATGGCAGCAGCAGTCACTGCGACGCTCGAATCGTCCTCTAGAGTGAGCGAGTGCACCGCGGCTTCTTCGACGAAGTTGCCCTTGAGCGGCAGGCGGGAGAGGGAATCGCAGTTTCCGTGCTTCTCGGTCGGCCGGAACTCCATGGAGTACTGGTAGCCCGATAGTCGGATGGCCCACCTCTGCATTCTGGCAGCAGCACGGGTCGGGATTTCCTTGTCCGGGCCCAGCAGTCCGAGGAGCGGCCGATGATCCGTCACGATGGTGAAGTTGCGACCGTAAAGAAATTGGTGAAAGCGCTGCACGCCGTAGATGATTGCCAGCGCCTCCTTGTCCAGCTGGGAGTAATTGCGCTGGGCTGAGGTCAGAGACTTGCTGGCGAACGCGATCGCTTGGTCTTGGCCGTTCACGCGGTGGCTGAGCACGACGCCAATGCCGTATGCTGACGCGTCGCACTCCAGCCGAAGAGGCAAGTCCGGGTTGAAGTGCATCAGGGCACCAGAGTCCAGCAACAGCTGCTTTGAAGCACGGAAGGCCTGGTCCTCGGGATCGCCCCACTTCCAAGTTGCGCCCTTGGTAAGCAGGTGGTTGAGAGGTGCTACAACCGACGCCAAGTTGGGCAGGAACTTTGCATAGTGAGTCAGCATGCCCAGGTAGGAGCGCACCTGACTCACATCGGTCGGCGCCGGCGCACGCTGCACGGCCTCGATCTTGTCAGCGAGTGGCCGCAAACCGTGACGGTCGATCCGGTGACCCAGGTAGTCGATCGAATCTCTGAAGAAGGCGCACTTGGTCACGTTGATGTGCAGACCGGCCACTTGCAGCTTTTGCAGCACTTGCATCAGGTTGGCCTTGTGCGCAGCCAATGTAGAGCCCGTCACCAAGATGTCATCCTGGTAGACTTGAACACCGTTGAGGTGCCCCACCAGGGTGTCGAGCACGCGCTGGAAGATGGCGCTGGCCGAGCAGATGCCGAAGGGCAAGCGGTTGACTTGAAACAGTCCTCGCTGGGTGTTGACGACGAGGAACTGCTTGCTATCCTCGGAGATCGGCAGCTGCATAAACGCCTTGGCCAGGTCGAGCTTGCTCCAGTTGTAGCCGCCGCCCAGCCGTGCGAACAGGTCCTCGATCCTCGGCAATGGATAGTGCTCCTGCTTGGCCACGCGGTTGAAGGTGCATTTGTAGTCTCCGCATATGCGCACCGAGCCATCCTTCTTAACGACCGGAACAATCGGCGCCGCCCAGTCGGAGGTGGTGATTGGAGTGATGACGCCCTCTGCCTCCATTCGCTGCAGTTCCTTGTCTACGCTGTCACGTAGGGCGTAAGGTACTGGCCGGGCCTTGTAGAAACGGGGCGTGGCGCTGTCCTGGACGTGCAACTTCACCTCTCCCAGTCGGTACTTGCCCAGGTTGTCCGCGAAGACGTCTGGAAACTGCTGAATTATTTCTGCAGCGATGTCGTTGGGGTTCTCCGCTACGGCGTTGACTGGAGCAGTCAAGCGGGGCCAGTCCAGTCGGATGGCCGTCAGCCAGTTGAGGCCAAGGAGCCGAGCGCCGCCTTCGGACACGATGAGCAGTGGCAGCGCATAGGACTGTCCCTCATAGTTGATACTGACAGTCACCTCGCCGAGCGGGCAAAACTCCTGGTCAGTGTAGGTACGCAGTGTGGTCCTCGATGGGCGCAGCGGTAGGTGGCTGAGATGCTGGTCGTAGAAGGACTTTGGTGCCAAGCTGACAGCTGATCCGGTGTCCAGCTCAAACTGCGTCAGCGTCTTTTCCACCTGCAGAGGCACCATGATGGCCGACCGGGAGGCGCTCGATACGTGGAAGATGGGCTCCTCCTCCTGTTCGTCCTCTGTGGCGGAGTCAGACTCGTCTACCATCTTGATGGAAGCATTGGATGAACGGCAGACCTTCTTGAGATGACCGAGCCTGCCGCAGCCGTGGCACTTGGCGCTGCGATGCCTGCAGGTCTGTCGCGAATGAGAGCCTCCGCAGCTGTCGCAACGGTTAGTCTTGGGCGATGCCGCGCCGGCTGATGGTCTCATCGAGTTGGCTTGCCTGCTGCTGGGGCGTGCGGTTGGAGCTGGTTGAGCTGTGACTCGGTGTGCAGACGACGGTAGCGACATTTCGCTTGAAGATCTCTGCGAAGTCTCCAAGGAAATAGCCAGGGTGGTCAGCGCCTCGTAGGAGTTGTTCGCACTCTCCAACAACTTGGAGCGCATTGCATCGCTACTCATGCCAAATACCAGCTGATCACGAAGTCGCTCATTCAGTGTTGAGCCGAAATTGCAGTGCACCGCCGCAGACTTGAGACCTGCCAGGAAGACTGTGAACGATTCGCCTTCTTGCTGCATCCTGCGCTGAAACTTGAATCTGGCAGCAATCTCGGAAGGAGCAGGTGAGCAGTGGTTCTTAAGGACGTCTCTGAGTTGCTCGAATGTCTTAGTGGTCAGCTTGTCCGGATGGCACAGGTCCCGAAGCAGTTTGTAGTGTTTCTCTCCAATGGCAGTGAGAAATGTAGCGCGCTTGGCCTCGGTGGACTCGACCTTGTTGCAGATGAAATACTGCTCCATTCTCTCCACGTAAATCTCGAAGTCGGAGTCTTGTGTGAGCTCCGGAATCCGTCCATTTGAACTCGTCGCCATTGTGGTAAATCAGCTATGCTGCTTGTTTAAAGTGGTTGAAGACTACGAGAGAGCTATCAAAGCTCTGATGTCTGTATTTATATTGTAAAGCGATGCTGCGTGCGCGAGAGTGATGACATAATTTAAGCGTACACAATTTGCCCATAACTCAAATAGCAATAACTCAAACCTAACGTGCCAAGCTTGCGTAGATAATAATAGAGAAAGAAATAATAGGAAAGTACAAATACAAATCAATACTCGTACTGAGTGCATGCACATACTGGTAGCTACACGAAAACTATAAGTAGCTAATTAAATTTTCAATAAAATCAAACATATACCGTCTGTCCCTTGACAAACCATCAGTAAACCATGAATAACTGCAAGTAAACAGCATTCGCAGATTTGAGGCTTGACACAACTTAAATAATTCTTCATTATTCGACAAATCTATCTCTTTTTATATACAAGAGACACTTCAACAAAACTTCTTGAAAGATTTTTGATAATCTCTAATCTATCATCTTCTTGATTAATAATAAGATCGGCGCAATGGTACAGAGCCGAGATAAGCACAGTAGGTCCAATTCTCCATAGCTTCATTTATATGTAGCTTCCTCTCTTAGTTGTTCGCGTTAAGTGTCGCCAAAATTCTCATAGACGCTGTCAGCTGGTCAGGTTCCCCAAATATTCAGTTCGTAGCAACCCCCTCATTCATTGCTTGAGGGCGGACCTAGAAGGCGATCGCTCCCCTTCCGCAAGGATTACGCAATCATAAGCGAAGTGAAACGCCTCTTACCTCTGCTTTACTTCTCAATTTTATGAGACAGTGGGGAATGATTTTCGAATCTGTAGAGCTGTGTGCGCCAGTAATATAGCAACACAAATACTTATCTTGCTCAGTGTGCTCAGGGCACAAACAGCAAACACATCGGTGGCCAGGGGGCGAATATAGCCCCAAGGGGGAGTGGGCCCGACTGGGCCAAACATTGAATAAGGGTTTGTCACGCACAGGCCAGTGGACAAGGCTATTCTAGGCATTGTTGCAACGTTGGATGTGCATTAGGGACGATTTTTCGAAAGCTAATAAAGGCGATTTTTAGGTCTATGAGCAATTTTTAGGTCTATGGGCGATTTTTAGGTCTATGGGCGATTTTTAGGTCTATGGGCGATTTCTAGGTCTATGAGCAATTTTTAGGTCTATGGGCGATTTTTAGGTCTATGAGCAATTTTTAGGTCTATGGGCGATTTTTAGGTCTATTGGCGATTTTTAGGTCTATGAGCAATTTTTAGGTCTATGGGCGATTTTTAGGTTTATGGGCGATTTTTTGTATATGGACGAATTTTTAGGTCTATGAGCAATTATTAGGTCTATGGGCGAATTTTTAGGTCTATGGGCGAATTTTTAGGTCTATGGGCATTTTTTAGTCGATAGGCGATTTTCAGGTCTATGGGCGATTTTTAGGTCCATAAGCAACTTTTAGGTCTATGGGCGATTTTTAGGTCTATGGTAAATTTTAGATCGACGAGCGTATAGGCAATTTTAAAGTATCTAGGCGACTTTTAGGGCTATAAGCAATTTTAACAATGATCCAGGGAAGAGTTTTAGACAGGATGCAGGGGAGTTTTAGGTAAGGTCTTATAGGCGATTTTTCGGCGGTGGTCTTGATGATCATCTGGATTTCTGCTCCTAAATCTGAACACGATATGATTGCTGCTGAGCATCAATTTTTTATAAAAATCGAAAAAACCTAACACCTGTATACATACGAAGGAGCAAGTTTATGACTAACCGAAACGCTGCCACGAAGCGATCGGCCGAATTGCTGAAATTCATCGTCTAGCAAGATTTTCGCCTCCATTAGTTGCAGCAATAGTTCGAAAAACTGCGACCGAAGCAGCTCGGCATCCGACATCAGCTTAGCAACTCGATCGTCGGGCTCGCAATCGTCCGATAGGCGATTCAGAACCTTCACAACTGCGTCTAAAGCTTTCAAGCGCGACTGGATCTCCTCTTCGCGTGCCTGTCAAAATGTGATGCAAACAAAAACGATTCAAGCTACTGACAGTAGGCTGTATAAGAAAATTTAGCTTAATTTTACAAATATTGAACATAATGTAATGACTGATACATTGATATACAAGTCCCGCTTATAGCTTAGGCCAAATCTCTGATTAGAATAAGAATAAAAAATACGCGAGTTAGTATTCTCAATGGAAATGCTCTGATAATAAAATAGTCAAAGCTACATACAGGCTACCCAAAAAAGCACTCCTGACTCATCATGACTTGGCCTGCTGAGCCGGCTCTGGGGAATAGCGTCATGCCTCATCACGTACTAAGCACACTCGTATTAGTAGAGAAAGAGACGGAAAATCCATATTGGGGGGGGGGCAATTCAGCCCAGCCCAGCAGACCGGGCTGGTGGTTGGTAGGGAGGGCCGATGAACTTTCGCAGACAGAAACGGTCCCCGGTCTCGCCATCCTTTTTTGCCTTATCTAAATCCGTATTACTAGGCTTGGCTGGGCCTGAATCCCAGCCAGCCTTACCCCGAATTCGTTCGGGAGCCAGGACTGAAAGGAGACGCTCTAACGGTGGCGAGCGAGAGCTAAAACACGGAGGGGCAGAAGATGGCGGGGCAGCTGTACACTCTCTAGCACCCGCGCGTGCCCGCCTGTACAGGCAGTGTAGCGGACAGCAATGAAGGAGAGAGGCTGGCTGGCTGGGTAGGAACAGTTGCCAGCAAATGAACATCAGCAAAATCTACCAGTAAGTAGTTTCGAAAGCCTTGAATTGAACAGCGCAATCATTCGCTTGCTTAAGCCTCTCCGCTGTCTGCTTTCAGTTTTCACTCACTCTCTGCGTGCTAACCGTACGCGGAGACTCGTAAAATTCTGAATCAGGGCCGCAAAGTAGTTTAAAACAGTGAGAAAGGCTTGAAAGTTAAAAGGTTGGATACATTTCAGTGTGTATTGATAATTATTTGTAGTGCGGCTACAGACTCCAGTTCAGAGCCATCAGAAGCCGTTAATTTGCAACGAGAAGTCTGCTAACAAAGGTAAGATAATATGAATTTTGATTATAACACCCGAAACAGAGAAGTGAATGGTCGGCTGTTTCTGCATTTTGCTGGGTTAAACTTCGGAACTTAGCTCTGAAAGCTAGTGGTATTAATTTATAGCAAGTGGTTGAGTATAGATTGGGAGCTATCTAGAAAAAGGAACCGGAGAAAGATAGAAGATAGAGAGGAAATAAAAAAGAGAACAGGCCGAATTTAGGCTCGAGGCGGAACTAGGCTGTCTCACAGCTCGTGAACAGGCCGCTGAATATCGATCGATCTCTTTCTAGGGCTGGTGGAAGGAGGTGGAGAGAAAAAGGAAGAGATGAGGAGGCGAAACTAGGGATTGGAGAAAAAGAGAAGAGAGAAAATAAGATTGAGGAGCAGGCGGGATAGGGTAAATACTCGTAGTATTGGAGCAAGGGGGAATATCGATGCTGCTGAGCATAGTACAGCCTAGGATTATACTGCACTGGAAATATTTAAACCTCTGAGCTTCGAAACCACTAAACCAAAGCCAGAACACTAAAATTGCTTTAAAGCCTTCTAGCGCCGAAATGCCGCCCGGCCTGCTGCACGAAGAGATCCTCACCGGGGTGCAGGCGGTCAAGCAGAGCTTGGCTAGCTTGAAACTAGACCAGCAAGAGAAGCTGCGCCAAGCCGCCGAAGCGGATCATCAGCAGCAGCAGCAACAACAGTCGCCATGTCTGCGACAGGCGCTAGAGCGAATTGAACAGGGCCTGGATGAGGCCGAGATTCTGGCTGCATTGGCGCAGTACCTGCAGTACAGCGAATCTGAGAAGCAAAAACTCAAGAGCCAGGTAAGCGGATAACCAGGTAGAGACCTCTCGTATTTGCCAGTTTAAACATGTCTGACTCTCGCGCCAAAAACAATTTGGTTCGTGCATGGATATCGGCCGACGAGCTTGCTATGTGATTCATGCCTATGAGGACCGACTAGGTCAGATGACTAGGCCCTCACGATGTGATAATTAGGCCAGATGTCCAAGTGTGCAGAGCATACGAGGGTTGTGTTATTACCACATTTCTACCACGGCTCAAAACTCAACAAATGAGCTAAATTTTCCGCTCACTGAGTGAGACTGCCTTTATCGCGGATTACTCGTACCGCAAAAGTTTAAGATCCATAATTATAACGCAGGTGCGCCGTCTAATGGAGGAGAACTGTTGGCTGCGCGAGGAATTGGCGGAGACGCAGAAACGGGTGCAGCTTAGCGAGGAGGCTCGAGTACAATTGGAGGAGGAGAAACAGCAGCTGCAGTTCATGCAGGAGATGCGCAAATTTGACGCCGAGCAGGCGCAGCCGGGTGGCGGCGCCGACAGGTCGGGAGGGTCGCCGGCAGCCACGCCAACTTCGTACAGCCTAGGCGCCGCCGTTGACGAGTCAGCGGCTGGGAACGGAAGCGGCGGCGGTATGACGCATACAGCCTCCATACCGAGCATGGCGCTTGGCGGATACGAGATACCAGCAAGGCTGCGCACTCTGCACACCTTGGTGATTCAGTACGCTGGCGAGGGCAGGTATGAGGTGGCCGTGCCGCTCTGCCGTCAGGCTCTGGACGATCTGCAGCGCACGTCTGGCCGGGATCACCCGGATGTGGCCACCATGTTGAACATTCTGGCCCTGGTGCACCGAGATCAGGGCAAGCTACGCGAGGCTGCCAACCTACTCAATGAGGCGCTGGAGATTCGCGAACGGACGCTGGGTATGGAGCATCCGGCCGTGGCGGCCACTCTTAATAACTTGGCCGTGCTGTATGGCAAGAGGAACAAGTACGCTGAGGCGGAGCCGCTGTGCAAGCGAGCACTGGTCATTAGAGAAAAGGTAAGCTTTCTAGAGACAAAGAATCGATTTTGAGCAATGCAGTTGCTGTAAATCGAAAAACTACTGTCAATTCGCGATTCAAGTACACGTGCACTTTTGGTGATTGAGTTCTCGCTAGTTGCCTGCATTCTTAGTTGGTTTGCCTTCTGATTGGCTCTCAGTCTCAATCTTACTGTCCCTCTTTCCCGTCTTCGCCTCATGATTGGCTGTCAGTTTTCTATCTCACTGTCTCTCTCTTTCCCGTCTTCGCCTCATGATTGGCTCTCAGTCTCAATCTTACTGTCCCTCTTTCCCGTCTTCGCCTCATGATTGGCTCTCAGTCTCAATCTTACTGTCCCTCTTTCCCGTCTTCGCCTCATGATTGGCTGTCAGTTTTCTATCTCACTGTCTCTCTCTTTCCCGTCTTCGCCTCATGATTGGCTCTCAGTCTCAATCTTACTCTCCCTCTTTCCCGTCTTCGCCTCATGATTGGCTGTCAGTCTCAATCTTACTGTCCCTCTTTCCCGTCTTCGCCTCATGATTGGCTCTCAGTCTCAATCTTACTGTCCCTCTTTCCCGTCTTCGCCTCATGATTGGCTGTCAGTTTTCTATCTCACTGTCTCTCTCTTTCCCGTCTTCGCCTCATGATTGGCTCTCAGTCTCAATCTTACTCTCCCTCTTTCCCGTCTTCGCCTCATGATTGGCTGTCAGTTCTCAAACTCACAACCCTGCTTAAGCTTTTCTGTTCCTAGTCTCTTGACTCCTAAAATCAACATTATCTCTTCTCTCTTCCGACTCCTGATTGACTAGCAGTTTTCTTCCTTAATTTTAATCGCAATAAATTAAAAATAAATATTAATCATTCCCGCAAAACGCTAATGAATTAATTCCAGATTCTCGGCTCCGACCACCCGGACGTAGCAAAGCAGTTGAACAACCTGGCCCTGCTATGCCAAAATCAGGGCAAATACGGCGAAGTAGAGAGTTATTACAGGCGAGCATTGGAGATCTACGAGACTAAGCTAGGCGAAGGCGACGTCAACGTGGCCAAGACTAAGAACAATCTGGCATCGGCCTTCGTCAAGCAGGGCAAATACGACAGCGCCGCCCAGCTGTACAAGGACGTGCTTACTAGGGCGTACCTGCCCGACGAGAACGGCCGAACAATCTGGCAGCTGGCCGAGGAACGCGAGTCAGGCGCGCCTGTTGGCGCCAAACGTAGCGGAGGAGGCGCCAGGCAACCGTTGGACTGCAGTTTGGCGCCGGGCGCCGACGCTCAAACCGTGGCCACAACGGTGCGAAACATGGCGGCCCTGTACAGGCGCCAGGGCCGGTATGCGGCGGCGGAGACAATGGAGGAGTTCCTATACAGAGGCCTGCAGCATAGCCAGCAGCAGTTGCTATGGACTAGCGGAGGCAGCGGCATGTTCAAGTGATGATAGTTAGTGACAATTTCACTAGTTGACTATTGAGAACCAGTTCTCAAGCTTAATACATTAGCGATATAACAAACAAAAGTTACAACTCTAAAACATGGCATACGGCTTATTGATTCAACATTCTTGCCCGAGATTAACAAACAGACTGAATAAAAAAAGCGTGTTATGCATTATGAAACATTTTATTATACTTGCACTTGTCTGCTTCGAGAATGCAACTAATCGAATTTATCTAAAAATACAAACGTGTTTATTTACGCCTATTGGAATCAATTTTTACAAATATTTTAATCGTCAATAAAAGCCTAAACAAGATCTATAAGTACAATACTAGCCTACTGATAGTAGTTAGGCTAAATTTTCCAAATTAGCTAAATTAAATATGGAGACAATCGTCACTACTAGGATAAGCTTTCAGTTACAATCAAAGATACTAAAATAACTAGATGGGCCACTCTGGCATAAATACGTAGTAAAACAGCTTTCTACTTCCAGCTCAGTAGCAAAGAAGAATACATAAGCTATTTTATAAAAATCAAGGGCAAGGCAGCTGAAATGACTTTGATAAGTTTAGAAGCCCAAGCTTGCAGGCGTAAACAACTTGCTAATTGGTTCAGCCATAATGTACATTAGCCAGTCTACTGAAATGTACATGGCAGCTTTAGGCTGGAATTCCGAGGAAGGCAATAAAATTGGGGCGGGGCGGGGGGTGGTAGTGTGGAAAGGCTCAGTTAGATGGTTTAAGCTGGGGGTAAGAGCCAATAAATTGAGCCTTGGCTTTAAAAATATATAAAAATGCTTCTGTTTTACTTACTACTGAACTGAAAGTAGTTTACACGTAAATGTGCTGAGTGGCCCATCTAGTTATTCTAGTATCTGTGGTTACAATACTTCGGCCTACTGATAGTAGTGCGATATAAAAAAGTATCGACAATAAAAAAGCATCATAAAAAGAAGAAAATTACCTGAACAGAGCGCAACAACTCGGTCTTCTGCTCCGAGGTCAGCATGGTTACATCCGGCGGCACTTTAATACGGTTTTCTGAATAAAAAATGAACAAAACATAAACACGATTATAAAGAAAATACTAAAACAGTGGTGTTAAATAATACTTGAAAATAATACAGACCATTAGCCGTATCTAGCCAATCTTGAGCTTCCTGGAGGTCGCATTCCAAGTCTGAAAATAATGGTGTGAAAAATTGGATGCTTAATTTTTCTTCTACCATTTTTTATAGAAAATCGGGAGAAATTAACGAAAAGGATGTGTTCAACTGGGAGTATACTACGGAAGGCGAGGGTCATTTCGGGTCACTGTCACTTGAGAGGAAAGGTTGGGTGAACAATTAATTCCCACACTTGCACTAGCAGGTGAGCTAGTGTAGATGAGCCAGAAATTACAATTCAAGCCCCAGCTAGTGTCGTGAATGAGTTTTGTCACGCAACAATAGAATAAATAATTATGATGAGTAGTGGGGATCTGATGCTGCAGAAGCAAAAATTTCCACTGCCTAACGAGCCACTTCAGCATAACTGTTACAGCAGAAACTACAGCTTCAAAGACTAAAAGCTATTACGTCAGGCACTCATTGTATTCTATATTTTCTAGAGTATGGACGGGAAATCAATATGAGTGCCGATTCTGGCATTCCCAGCTATTGCAGCTGGCAAGCGCGAGTGACTCATCACCGCTCTCAGGGTAGGCGATTAGAGCAGTCACCCCCACACTGCCCTCAGACCCTCTAAGCAGGGCTGAGCTCGCACTGGGTTGAAAAAACACACAACTGGGATCTGCGTTAACAATGGCGATGAAATGAAGCTGGCCTAGGCTTATATTGAGGAGGGCATTGTTGAATGAATAATATGATTGAGCCTGCAGATCTGAAACCCCCATCACTGAGTTCAATAATTTACACCGCCAGTGTTCAGATGCTGCATGCCATTAAGCTTAATTAGATCCGATCTGATAACAAAAAATACCACCTAACCTAATGAACCCGGAATGACCCATCACAAGTATCTATAGACGGAATAAGTGGCGGCCCAGCAACAGAGGATCTGGGAGGCTGGCTCAGCAACTGATGATTTGGGAGGCTGGCCCGGCAACTGAGGATCTGGGAGGCTGGCTCAGCAACTGATGATTTGGGAGGCTGGCCCGGCAACTGAGGATCTGGGAGGCTGGCTCAGCAACTGATGATTTGGGAGGCTGGCCCGGCAACTGAGGATCTGGGAGGCTGGCCCGGCAACTGAGGATCTGGGAGGCTGGCTCAGCAACTGATGATTTGGGAGGCTGGCCCGGCAACTGAGGATCTGGGAGGCTGGCTCAGCAACTGATGATTTGGGAGGCTGGCCCGGCAACTGAGGATCTGGGAGGCTGGCCCAGCAACTGAGGATCTGGGAGGCTGGCTCAGCAACTGATGATTTGGGAGGCTGGCCCGGCAACTGAGGATCTGGGAGGCTGGCCCGGCAACTGAGGATCTGGGAGGCTGGCTCAGCAACTGATGATTTGGGAGGCTGGCCCGGCAACTGAGGATCTGGGAGGCTGGCTCAGCAACTGATGATTTGGGAGGCTGGCCCGGCAACTGAGGATCTGGGAGGCTGGCCCAGCAACTGAGGATCTGGGAGGCTGGCTCAGCAACTGATGATTTGGGAGGCTGGCTCAGCAACTGATGATTTGGGAGGCTGGCCCGGCAACTGAGGATCTGGGAGGCTGGCTCAGCAACTGATGATTTGGGAGGCTGGCCCGGCAACTGAGGATCTGGGAGGCTGGCTCAGCAACTGATGATTTGGGAGGCTGGCCCGGCAACTGAGGATCTGGGAGGCTGGCCCGGCAACTGAGGATCTGGGAGGCTGGCTCAGCAACTGATGATTTGGGAGGCTGGCCCGGCAACTGAGGATCTGGGAGGCTGGCTCAGCAACTGATGATTTGGGAGGCTGGCCCGGCAACTGAGGATCTGGGAGGCTGGCCCAGCAACTGAGGATCTGGGAGGCTGGCTCAGCAACTGATGATTTGGGAGGCTGGCTCAGCAACTGATGATTTGGGAGGCTGGCCCGGCAACTGAGGATCTGGGAGGCTGGCTCAGCAACTGATGATTTGGGAGGCTGGCCCGGCAACTGAGGATCTGGGAGGCTGGCTCAGCAACTGATGATTTGGGAGGCTGGCCCGGCAACTGAGGATCTGGGAGGCTGGCCCGGCAACTGAGGATCTGGGAGGCTGGCTCAGCAACTGATGATTTGGGAGGCTGGCCCAGCAACTGAGGATCTGGGAGGCTGGCCCAGCAACTGAGGATCTGTGAGGCTGGCCCGGCAACTGAGGATCTGGGAGGCTGGCCTAGCAACTGAGGATCTGGGAGTGTGGCTGCAGCTCAAGCTGAGCAGTGAGACGCACACAAGGCGGGCGCAGCCACGGGCAGGTGAACTCACCAACTAGCAGCGAGCCGCCGTTGCCAGGCCAGAGCTCCAGCGCCGCGTCAACAGCCAGCCAGGCCTCCTGCATGCTGCGCATCTTGGCGGAGACGTCGTCGGCAACGCGTGGATTAGCGACACAGAGCGTGCTGGCATAGTGGGACACCTTCTTCTGAGCTGACAGGTGGGCGCGATGGTCCGATTCGGCGTCCTTGACAACAAGGAATTATAATCAATGTAGACAGATTTGGGTGGCAGACTCTTTTCCATCGTACATAAATTTAACATCAAATTTAGACTGGTTGTTAAAGGGACATGACCCCGTCATATAAATTTAAGGAATATGCGGCGGCAATTGCCCTCCCTGGCATTAAGATGAGGCCTTTAAATTCGCGATTTATGCAAACTACAATGCGTTATCCATTCGGAAGGGGTCAGCTGCCCCCTTTGACAATGGGGGTCATAAATACAAGGAAACGACAGTGATAAGAGAATAAATGAATGACGCGCTTCACACTATACTGGATGACAGTTTATACGCATCCTGCCATATACAGAGTATTATAAGCATATCAAACTGTAAAATATGGCACAAGCCTATCGATTACAAACGCCGCGTTCGCGCGACCACCCACTTTACGATTATCCGTATTCGTCATATTCATAATACTCACTCACACTATAGGCTTATAGATAATAAGCAAGTAAAGCTGGCCCGCAGGCCTTTTATTATAAATAAAGAGCTTGATAATGCAAAAACTCCAATGCCGGCTCACAAACTGCATTACGTAACCCCCCCCCCTACAAGGCGCCCTCAATCCCAGTCGCGTTTCTGAACTCAGCCAAAACACACAATTTTCAGCCTCAATCGGAACCCAATTCTTTCTCTCCTGGAGTCGCTCGGGTTTCCCCGTCGCTTTTTAATTTTTTTGCTGATTACCCAAGTTTCCCAAATTTCCAAAACAATAGCAGCCCGGCCAGCTCAAGGTTTGTTTAAGCTTTTTGTATTTAATCCTCTCTCTTTTTTCTCCTCTACATCTGCCTTCTCTCTCCGCTCTCGGCTCCTTTCTCTCATCTACTTCTCTTCTCTCCTCTCCCTCCTCTCCTCTTCTCTCCACTCTTCCCCTTTATTCCATCGCCTCTCCTTTCTCCCATCTCTCTTCTCTATTCCCTCTCCTCTCTGCCCTCCTCTGGCCCGCAGCCATGCTCTAGGTTCTCTATCTAAGTTTGCCAACCCCTGGCCTATATGCAGTGCCAGACCCCAAGAAACATGACGCATGAACGACTTAAGTAGGATGGAGAACTTCATTTCTTAGAAAATATTTCAAAGCTGGTTTCATGTGTGAATATACTACAAAGATTGGATTATTTTCATATTTTAACACAGTAATAAAGCAATAAAAACACTGGAAAATCATATCGAGTTTCTAAGAAACGAAGAACTTTGACCTGCCAATGACAAAGTACCAGCGTAGAGTACCTTTCTTAAAAAAAGTAATTAGTTTTCTGTTTTCAATTTTCATAAGGCCAAAGCATCACACATGATTCCTCGAAATGGAAGCGATGGGATTCGAAGAGGAAGCGATGGGGTCCAGAGGGGAAGCGATGGGATTCGAAACTTAAGCGATGGGATTCGAGACTTAAGCGATGGGATTCGAGGAGGAAGCGATAGGGTCCAGAGGGGAAGCGATGGGATTCGAAACTTAAGCGATGGGATTCGAAGAGGAAGCGATGGGGTCCAGAGGGGAAGCGATGGGATCCAGAGGGGAAGCGATGGGATCCAGAGGGGAAGCGATGGGATTCGAAATGGAAGCGATATGATTCGAAATGGAAGCGATGGGATTCGAAATGGAAGCGATGGGATTCGAAATAGAAGCGATGGGATTCGAAGGGGAAGCGATGGGATCCAGAGGGGAAGCGATGGGATTCGAAATGGAAGCGATAGGATTCGAAATGGAAGCGATGGGATTCGAAATGAAAGCGATGGGATTCGAAATGGAAGCGATGGGATTCGAAATGAAAGCGATGGGATTCGAAATGGAAGCGATGGGATTCGAAATAGAAGCGATGGGATTCGAAGGGGAAGCGATGGGATCCAGAGGGGAAGCGATGGGATTCGAAATGGAAGCGATATGATTCGAAATGGAAGCGATGGGATTCGAAATAGAAGCGATGGGATTCGAAGGGGAAGCGATGGGATCCAGAGGGGAAGCGATGGGATTCGAAATGGAAGCGATATGATTCGAAATGGAAGCGATGGGATTCGAAATAGAAGCGATGGGATTCGAAGGGGAAGCGATGGGATCCAGAGGGGAAGCGATGGGATTCGAAATGGAAGCGATAGGATTCGAAATGGAAGCGATGGGATTCGAAATGGAAGCGATATGATTCGAAATGGAAGCGATGGGATTCGAAATAGAAGCGATGGGATTCGAAGGGGAAGCGATGGGATCCAGAGGGGAAGCGATGGGATTCGAAATGGAAGCGATAGGATTCGAAATGGAAGCGATGGGATTCGAAATGAAAGCGATGGGATTTGTTGTGCTTTTTGGCTGTAGCCTTTAGCAATTGTCAGTCTAGCGGTCTGTTGACCTCTGACGCGTCTATTATTTATTTCATAACTCAATAGCATGGTTCAATTCATCAACGCAGTCGCGTAACAAAAATGTCTATGGCAAAGCCATCAACCCACAACACCCTCCCTCTTCTATAGGTAGGTGTACAATTATCACTCAGGTGTGATAAAAAATTCTAGTTTTCTTGGCCAAGCGTTCGCTTCGCCTGGGTGACGGCTTGGATTGAACTCCAACCTCAGTCTGTTGCTGTTGTGCTCTCTCAGCTTGTTCTGTTCCCGGTAGTATCTCAGTGTCTGTCGATGACGGACGCGTCTGTTGGCCGTCGTCACTTGGACTGCTGCCACCGGGCTTGGAATCCCCCATTTCCATAGTTCCGTGAGCCTCAGGTACCTCACCGATTCGTAGTTGATCAAGGTGGGTCTTTAGATTTTGTCCAGTCTCTGTGGTGACGACTGCTGTGTTGCTGCCAAGCATTTTGGCGAATCTCAACAGTTCGTGGCTCATGAGAACTCGATGCACGGTAGATGAGTGATTCTCCTGGGATCCACTTGGACTGAGTGCTGCTCTCCGAGATGGGGAGTCTTATTTGTCTGCCGTTCAACAACTCGGACGGTGATGCTTGCTGCTTCCCTTTGGCAGCTCTGTAGAACAGTAGAAATCTGTCAATACTTCTTTGGGATAAACCATTGGTCTTGATTGTCTCTTTGACGGTTCGCACCATTCGCTCTGCAATGCCGTTGCTCTGTGGATGGTAGGCGGGCGTTGTGATGTGCGAACAGCCAATCTGGGTGAGCCAGCCGGTCACCGCTTCGCTCACAAAACTAGGGCCGTTGTCTGACACGAGACACTTGGGCACCCCCTGTTGTGAGAACAATCTTCTAAGTCTGGAAATGACTGTGTCGGCCTTCATGTCGCTCGTGATGAAGACTTCCGGGTAGCTCGAGTGCGCATCCACAATGATGAGTAGGTACTTGCCCTCTATCGGACCGGCAAAATCAATGTGCACTCGCTCCCAGGGGTTGTCAGGTTCTGGCCACGAGTGCCGAAAGTTCTTATTTCTGGACTTGTACGCGTTGCACACGTTGCATCGTCCAATGTAGTCAGCGATGTCACGGTCCATCTGTGGCCACCAGAACTGTTCCCTCAAAATTGACTTTGACTTTTCCACCCCAAGGTGCGTTGAGTGTACAGCTGCCAGGGCAGTTTCTCTCAGGACACGAGGCAATACAATTCTGTTCATTCTGTAAATAATTCCATCATTGACAGTTAGCTCATCTTGAACCTTTGAGTAGCTGAGTAGGTGTGGGTCGTCAAATAGATTATTGTTAATTATGGCTGCGCCCAGGCATCTGAACTCCGGGTCCTCTCTGGTTGCGTGTGCAACGCGATCCAGCTGAATTACTCCCGGGTTGTCAGCTTCGAGAAGTCCGATCGATGCTGTCTGTGCATTCGGCTTAGCGGGCACCAGTCGAGATAGCGCATCCGACAGCATTAGCTTTGATGGTCGATACTGTATGTCATAGTCATAAGCAGCTAGTATGATTGCCCATCGTTGTAGTCGAGCTGAAACTCTGGTGGGCAGCTGTTTGTCTGGCGCGAATATGTATGTGAGGGGCCGGTGATCAGTTATCAGTGTGAACCTCCGGCCATACAAGAACCGATGGCATCTTTGAATGCACCAAACCAGTGCCAGGCCTTCACGCTCTATTTGCGAATATTTTGTTTCGGCGTCAGACAGAGTCTTGCTCATGTACAGCACGACTTGACCGCTTTGTGTCAACACTCCGCCCAGAGCTCGCTGAGAACTGTCGCATTCCAGTTCAATGGGCTTCTCCGGATCAAATATTTGAAGACTCGATTGATCAGAGAGAGTGACCTTGATTTCGTCAAATGCTATTTGACACTCCTTTGTCCACTCGAAGTCCTCATTTTTCTTTCTTAGTCGATTGAGAGGCTTGGTCAGTGCAGCTAGGTTTCTGATGAACTTGCCGCTAAAATTTACGAGACCCAGGAAAGATTCAGCTCGCCAACGTTCTGCGGTGGTGTCATGTCCTGGATTGCCTTCACTTTGGCTGGGTCCGGCTTGAGCTGATCTCCTTCCAATAAGTAGCCTAGAAACTTGATCGAAGTCTTGCGGAATTCACTTTTCGCCGTGTTGATCTTCAATCCTTGCTGGTTTAGTCGATGCAATACTTCTGTCTCACGAACTGCCAATTGTTCTACGCCTTTGCCGCATATCAATATGTCGTCTACGTAGGCAATGACGCCAGGAACTCCTTGTAGGACTTGGCTAATGTACCGCTGGAAGATCGCAGGTGCTGTTTTCACTCCGAACGGAAGCTTGTTGAAA
This sequence comes from Macrostomum lignano, assembly GCA_002269645.1. Taxonomy (NCBI): domain Eukaryota; kingdom Metazoa; phylum Platyhelminthes; family Macrostomidae; genus Macrostomum; species Macrostomum lignano. The sequence goes on from NIVC01000330.1 coordinate 379,990, forward strand.
GCGAACATCCCAAATGGTGTTGACATTACTGTCAGCTCTTTGGAAGCTTCATCTAGTGGGATCTGGTGATAAGCTTTCTCTAGGTCCAGACGAGTGTATATCCGGCTGCCAGTAGCAGTTGCAATCACTTCGTCAGGTGCAGGCATCGGATATGAATCGTTGATAAGATGAGAATTGATTGTCACCTTGTAGTCGACGCAAAGTCTGAGCTTTCCAGAAGGTTTCTTGACCACGACAATTGGTGAGGCCCATTCACTGAACTTGACGGGCTTGATGGTGTCTTCTTCAAGCAACCGATCGACTTCATCCTTGACTCCCTGTCTGAGTGCGAAGGGTAGCGGCCTGGGTTTGCAATGGATTGGAGTGGTTCCTTCCTTGATCTTAAGAGTTACTGGTGGAAATTCGCATGACTGGGTTGCCGATGTGCAGCTGTTGTCTACAGCGTTTAGCGTGAAATTGAGCTTGTCTCGGCCAACCAGAACAAAGTTCCTCTGCGATTCCACAATGAAGAATGTGATTGGAATGAACTCGTCATTGTACTCCAACTCAGTGTCGTGTGTTCCAAAGACCTTCATCTGTGTATCAGCGTATGTTGTCAGAACAGTGTCTGTAGGTGTCAGCTTTGGACAACCCAATCGTTTCCAGATCGTTTTTGACATTACTGAAACTCCTGCCCCAGTATCGATTTGTGCGTTCACGCTAAGCATCGACCCGCTCGTGTGTCTGAGCCTAACAGGCACGGTGTAGCTATCAACGGGATGTCGAATGTGAAAACAATCCTCCTGTTCAGCTTCGCTTGCATCTACAAAGCTTGTGGTCCTTGGCCACACTGCAGCTCGCCTAAATTGACCAGATGCTGACGGGCTTTTGAACGATTTTCGGCCTTTGCCAAAACCAGTTGATTTTGCTTTGCAAACTGTTGCGAAGTGGTTTTGCATGCCACATTTGTTGCACGTTTTCCCTTTCGCAGGACACCCTCCATTGGAGCCATGCATTGTGCCACATCTGCCACACTTGGAGCTTGTAGAGTGGGAGCCTCTGGCCACCGATGCTGAAATTTTCATTACTTCAGAAGACTGCGGCTGACTGGTGCAACCCTTTAGTATTTGCGTTTGTGATAGGTTCTGGTGCGCCTCAGCGATGTTGATAGCTGTCTCAAACGTGAGAGTGCTGAAGTCCTGTTCCAATAACTTGCTGATGGCCACCTTGTCATTCAAACCGAATACGAGCTGATCTCTCAGTCTCTTATCTCTGGATAGGCCAAACTGACACTTGTCTGCTTGCATGCAGAGTTGCTGTGCATACTCACGAATGCTCATTGATGCCGTGCGAGTGATATGCTGGAAATTGAATCTCTCAGCCATGACGAACGTCTTTGGTTCCAGGATGCTGGCCAGTAGTTTGGTCAGTTCATCGAAGCTCTTTTCTCCCGGCTTCTTGGGAGCGGCTCGATCGGCCAATGCGTCGTACAGCTTGATGCTGAGCTTCATCAGCAGCAGCTTGTTTTTCGTGTTGTCCTGCCAGCCGTTGATTTCGCTGCACAGTATGAATCGGTCCAACCACCTCTGGAAGTTAGAACTTTCATCGAGTTTTTCGATGTCAACTTGCTGTCCTCTCGATACTTGTGCGCTTGGGTTCTGCGCTGTCGCTGTTGCCGACTTTGTCGCTTGGACTGATTTCGACGAGATCGCAAGCGGTGGTGCTTTGTCGCTCGAAACCGTTTTACCAACTCCTTTAGTTGGCGATGCTGGCGTACTTCCAGGCATTTTCGTAGCCTATGCTTGCCGACGCCACTGTTGTGCTTTTTGGCTTTAGCCTGAAGCAATTGTCAGTCTAGCGGTCTGCTGACCTCTGACGCGTTTATTATTTATTTCATAACTCAATAGCATGGTTCAATTCATCAACGCAGTCGCGTAACAAAAATGTCTATGGCAAAGCCATCAACCCACAACAGGATTCGAAGGGGAAGCGATGGGATCCAGAGGGGAAGCGATGGGATTCGAAGGGGAAGCGATGGGATCCAGAGGGGAAGCGATGGGATTCGAAATGGAAGCGATGGGATTCGAAATGGAAGCGATGGGATTCGAAATGGAAGCGATGGGATTCGAAATGGAAGCGATGGGATTCGAAATTGAAGGGATGGGATTTGAAGGAGAAGCAATGGAATGCGAAAGGGAAGCAATGAGCCTTTTAAGACCACTACGTCTTTGTGAAACATCAAAACACACATAAAACTGGCCCCTCACCAAATGCATCAGGTAGCGTTCAGCCTTGGACGCGGCGGGCCGCTGCAGGCGCAGCTGCAATTGCCGCAGCCAATCGTTGTGCTCCTTCCACATGCTGTAGAACTCCAACAGTGTGTGAGCGTCGTCTCCGCCTGTCTCCGATTGGTTCTCCATCGACTGCGGAATAGCAATGGTAGTAGGCTGTGGATATAAGTACATTTTGGCTAGTTCATTCATAGCCCCGTTTTAATAAGGACTTGCAAATCAGCCACTGCCTCCAGTTGCAGTTGGAGTTTTGTAATTCTAATTAGCAATTTTGTTAGCATTGGCACTAATTTGCCTACCGAATAACACGTTGGTTCAGTAACGGAAATAACCGTTTTCAGTAAAGTTGGGAAGCACGAAAAAGTGCAAATATCAGAGAACTAAATAAACAGATATGTTGGCAATACGTTTCTTTCAAGTGCGTAAAGACTTTGTACTTGGACAAAAGCACTTTACAGTTGTCATTGTTTCTGCAAAGAACAGATCATTGTGCTATTGGTCATTGTTTCTGCAAAGAACGGGTCATTGTGCTATTGGTCATTGTTTCTGCAAATAACGGGTCATCGTGCTATTGGTCATTGATTCTGCAGAGAATGGGTCATCGTGCTATTGGTCATTGATTCTGCAGAGAATGGGTCATCGTGCTATTGGTCATTGATTCTGCAGAGAATGGGTCATTGTGCTATTGGTCATTGATTCTGCAGAGAATGGGTCATTGTGCTATTGGTCATTGTTTCTGCAGAGAATGGGTCATTGTGCTATTGGTCATTAATTCTGCAGAGAACGGGTCATTTTGCTATTGGCCACTGATTCTCTAGATAACGGGTCATTGTGCTATTGGTCATTGATTCTGCAGAGAATGGGTCATCGTGCTATTGGTCATTGTTTCTGCAGAGAATGGGTCATTGTGCTATTGGTAATTGTTTCTGCAGAGAATGAGTCATTGTGCTATTGGTCATTAATTTTGCAGAGAACGGGTCATTGTGCTATTGGCCACTGATTCTCTAGATAACGGGTCATTGTGTTATTGGTCATTGATAATGCAGAGAACGGGTCATTGTGCTATTGGTCATTGTTTCTGCAAAGAACGGGTCATTGTGCTATTGGTCATTGTTTCTGCAGAGAATGGGTCATTGTGCTATTGGTCATTGATTCTGCAGAGAATGGGTCATTGTGCTATTGGTCATTGATTCTGCAGAGAATGGGTCATTGTGCTATTGGCTACTGATTCTCTAGATAACGGGTCATTGTGCTATTGGTCATTGATTCTGCAGAGAACGGGTCATTGTGCTATTGGTCATTGATTCTGCAGAGAATGGGTCATTGTGCTATTGGTCATTGATTCTGCAGAGAATGGGTCATTGTGCTATTGGCTACTGATTCTCTAGATAACGGGTGATTGTGCTATTGGTCATTGATAATGCAGAGAACGGGTCATTGTGCTATTGGTCATTGTTTCTGCAGAGAATGGGTCATTGTGCTATTGGTCATTGATTCTGCAGAGAACGCGTCATTGTGGTATTGGTCATTCGCTCTACTGTGAGGCTTTATCGGTCATTGGTTTTATAGGAAACGTTAAATGTACTTTGAAGCATTCAATTTTTAGCATGCCTATAACCTCAACACTGAAATTTACAGTGAGATTTGTGTACTACCTGCTATTAATACCAATCTATTTTATTTCAAAATAGGTACAAATCCAATAGCTAATCCTGCCAGCTAAAAAAGGCTACATCGGTACATGCTGGTTATTACTCTGGGCAATTGGGCATTTATCAGCCGCCACTGCAATGCTTGCATACATACATCTAGTACTAGCGGCCAAACCGAGAGGGGGTCAGAGAACTCACTGGAAAAAGGCATAGCCGGGCGTCACGCCCCCCCCCCCCGTCATCCAAGCCAGAGCAGCGACTGCATGATTAATTAATTAATTCTGGCTTGCCAAACCCTTGCGGACTGGCAATAAAGGGATTTTCAGGCCAACGCCGTTTACATTATGCCCTCCATCACCGACTGTACGAGTCCCTAGAGCAGAGATAAAGAGATGAAGAGACTTGATCACTGCTGCGGGCGAGATGAGAGTGGAATGGAGATGGAATGGGAGAGAGAAGAAATAGGAGATGAGAGATGACAAAATAGAGGAGATGAGAGAAGAGATGAGATAGAAGATAAGAGAGAGAAGTAAGGAGACGAGAGGAGATAAGAAAGGTGAGGAGATGAGAGGAGAGAGTTGAGATGAGATGAGAGGAGAGAAGAGGAGAGGAGAGGGAGGAGAGGGGAGGAGAGGAGATGAGAGGAGAGGAGGGAAGAGGAGAGGGAGGAGAGAGTAGGGGAGAGAAAGGAGAGAAGAAAAGAGAGAGGAGAGAACTTAGAAGACACCAACCTTGACCGGATAGAGGCTTGCCGACCCCTGCCTTAGAGACAAGGAATCTGAAAAAAGGCTTAATAGTTTCTACCTGTTCACCTCCAATAAAAACTATCAAAAATATGAAAAAGAACCCTAGCGAGGCTTTAATTTTTACGGGTGAAAGATTTTTGTGCTTAACGGAGCATAATCGTTCAGAAATACTTTTTCTGTAAAGAAAAACTTTTTCTGATTCTTTCAATAAAGAATCTGGGACCTAGCTAGATTCCTGGCTTGAAAATTGCAAGCCCGAGTGTCATATATAGGCCGCGTGACTCACCTGGCATTTCTCCATGATGCCGCTGTCGTTCATTAATAAAGTATAGGAAGGCTTCAGCAGATCCCAAAGAGGCTGCTGGCAGTTGTCCGGCGATGGAGAATGATTGTGACGCTGCTGTTTCTGTTGCTGCTGCTGCTGTTGAAGCAGATTGCGCAGTTCCTCCTCTGTGACGGCCTATTGTTGTTGTGCAAAAATACATTAACAATAATTTACTTATATCAATAGAAATCTGGGCCGAATCAAAGTTACCAGCAGCAATGCCATGGATTCTATGGCCTAAAGCTTAAAAAAATAATTTGTTCATTTAACGTCTGTCAATAAACTCGTACTTCCTTTGGCATATTGCTACAGATAAACTATGTTTTTGTAATTAAAACCACCTGATTAATAAATTACAAAATATGTTTGTAAGCGATGCAAAGGAATTCCAAATTTTGGGGAGTTGCAGTCTTGGAAATGAAGCGTCACAGGGCCGCTGCACATGTACACCCTGTGTGAGCATGTGCCACCCCCCGTAAATGTGTGCGCGTACGTGCTCAGAGACTATCTATTAGCCTCATCTATTAATATTCATAGCAACGATGGTAGCCCAAGCGTCAATCAAAACAGGTAAAAAGAATTGAGAAGTTGAATAATGGATTAAGATATTGATGACTGACAGATTTGAGTGAGTCAGAATGAAGAACATTATCATGACTCAACTTAAGTAACGCTTGACAGGCCAAGACAGCTCTATAAAGCATTTGAGCATTGCTCTATGATAAGCTTACAGCGATTTTGATTGATGCCCCAGACAGGTAAGCACGGCTCTAGGCATCCAACTCAGATCAATGGGAGAACGGCCGACCAAAAAAGCCTCGCTAAGCCTTCAACACACGCGCCCTTTGGCCTCCCATTTAGCTGGGCAAATAATGACGTAATAAAAGATTTCCAAAAAATGGGGAGAAAATTCCTCAGACTTGATGGCTATTACGCAACAAAAAATCCCTAACAAGTTGCCAACTAAATCGATAAGAGTTAATAAGAAGACGACTTAGGGATGGGATTTATCCAGGATGGGCGATGACGCTTAGAGGCTGATGATTCACGCGGCGCTATTTGCGTATAAATACAATACTTGTGTAACAGTCTTAAATGGCGATTGTAGCAAGAGTGGCTAAGGGCGATTGTAGCAGGAGTGACTAAGGGCGATTGTAGCAGGAGTGACTAAGGGCGATTGTAGCAAGAGTGGCTAATGGCGATTGTAGCAAGAGTGGCTAAGGGCGATTGTAGCAAGAGTGGCTAAGGGCGATTGTAGCAGGACTGGCTAAGGGCGATTGTAACAGGAGTGGCTAAGGGCGATTGTAACAGGAGTGGCTAAGGGCGATTGTAGCAGGAGTGGCTAAGGGCGATTGTAACAGAAGTGGCTAAGGGCGATTGTAACAGGAGTGGCTAAGGGCGATTGTAGCAGGAGTGGCTAAGGGCGATTGTAACAGAAGTGGCTAAGGGCGATTGTAACAGAAGTGGCTAAGGGCGATTGTAGCAGGAGTGGCTAAGGGTGATTGTAGCAGGACTGGCTAAGGGCGATTGTAACAAGAGTGACTAAGGGCGATTGTAGCAAGAGTGGCTAATGGCGATTGTAGCAAGAGTGGCTAAGGGCGATTGTAGCAAGAGTGGCTAAGGGCGATTGTAGCAGGACTGGCTAAGGGCGATTGTAACAAGAGTGGCTAAGGGCGATTGTAACAGGAGTGGCTAAGGGCGATTGTAGCAGGAGTGGCTAAGGGTGATTGTAGCAGGAGTGGCTAAGGGCGATTGTAGCAGGAGTGGCTAAGGGTGATTTTAGCAGGACTGGCTAAGGGCGATTGTAACAGAAGTGGCTAAGGGCGATTGTAACAGGAGTGGCTAAGGGCGATTGTAGCAGGAGTGGCTAAGGGCGATTGTAACAGGAGTGGCTAAGGGCGATTGTAACAGGAGTGGCTAAGGGCGATTGTAGCAGGAGTGGCTAAGGGTGATTGTAGCAGGACTGGCTAAGGGCGATTGTAACAGGAGTGGCTAAGGGCAAATCTAAGGAGTGTGTGTATCAAGACTATCAGAAGAATGATTAAGGGATTCATTCTCAAGCCAGGAACTGGGCTACCGATGCTAAGCCCCCAGCCTTCGTCGGAAATATGAAATATTTTCATATTGTGAATATAAGAACCAGTTAAACAATCTTTATGCACAAGGCGTGCTGTAAGCGCTGCTATGCAGCTTAAAAATATTAAGTCGTCAAGGGCGAAATAAAACGTTGCTATATCATCCAAACCTTTACAATTAAGGTTAATCAAAAGAAAAAACATTAACCCAAATCAATTGTCAAATTATTAACTGAACAGAAGAAAATGAACACAAAATAATATAAATTAACAAAAGTCAAAAGTACACAGAAGTAGGCAAACCTTATGGCAGTACTTAATCTCGCTCCGAACTTGTTTAAAATGCACTTTTGTTAATTAGTAGAAAAGCTACAAAAAAAACAAATTCAAGACATGCTGAGAGGAAATCAAAAACGCTAGAGTAAAATTGATACAATGACGAATTAAAACAAGAGACGAGAGAGGAGACGAGAGGAGGAAGGGAGACCCGCCTGGCCCAAACACCCGGTTTTTGTCCGGATTTGGTCCGGAATTGTCCGGTTTTAGCGGTTTTTCCGGATCAAGCTAAATTTCATCCGGATTTTATCCGGTTGTACAGTCCGGATCAAAATTCGGAGGATCCTCCGGACCAAAACCGGATAAAAAGTTTTTTGCAAACGTCTTACGTCCGGTTTTTCACCCGGAAATTTATCCGGTCGATTTTCTAACAAAAATTGGACAAAACCCGGAGCATAATCCGGATGACCTCCGGACGAGAGTAGTTTTTTCGTCCGGAAATTGATCCGGTATTTCTTCCACTCGTTTCTCCACTGTTCGAGACGGATCTAAACGGATCAAATACCGGATTAAATCCCGCTGGGACGCAACTCCGACATTTTGCAAGCTGTTGGTTCGATTTCGGATCGAAATTAACACGAAATTTACTTTTGGTCCGACTTTTAACCCTTTAGGACACGATTTTTGTCGTCCAGAAAGTCGTCTGGCTACAGGTCAGCAGCTGCAAACCCTGGAAAATTGGCCGTAGCCAAAATGTGGCTGGCGAATGCATCTGTCGTTTACACTCCAGCCGAACTCCACCGAGCGTTCACCCGTTGCGGTGAAACAGCTCGCGAGAAGCTGGGGTACCCGAAGCGTGTCAGAACCAAGCCGGGTGCCACAAAACCGGGAACCACCAAGCCGTCCACCACCCAGCTGTCCGACTCTGGCGTACTCGGACATGTTGTCGACATATCGCAGCTGGACGGGAGTGACGACATGCTGAACCTAATAGTTCGCAATTAGTAGCAGAAGAATTTTAAGTTCGACTGTTAGGAAACTTCCGTCCGTTTTGGCTGAAATAGGTTGGAGCAAGTTTTCATAGGAATGCAGCAGTGTTACTCAGTAAAATAATTGCCATCACTGCAATCGATGACCCTCTGCCAACGAGAGGGCAGACTTTGGATGCCAGCTGGCATCCAACACAGCTTCATTATCCTCTGCATAGAAAAGTATAAAAACGGACAGAACTTTCCTAACAACCCAATAACTAAAAAATAAAATTTTGTGGTCCCCTTTGGCGTCCGAGGTAGAGCCCTTAATCTGTAGTTAGTCTATATGGTGCTTAATATATTTCTTAATCTGTGGTGGAGCCCCCAATGTCTACTGTTGTAGCGATCCATGGTGGTTTGTCCTGTGACGGAGGGTGACAGTAAGGAATGTGATCGAGTAGAGGGGAGGTGGGAGATTAGAGGGATGGTGACAGTAGAGAGACTGAGAGAGTAGAGGGTGAGATGGTTTAGGTGCTTGAGAGAGTAGAGGGTGAGATGGTTTAGGTGCTTGAGAGAGTAGACGATGGTGACATTGTAGGTGGTGACGTGAGAGGGAACTGGCACTGGCCCTCTGTAAATCGCTGATGTCTATTTGAATTTGAAAAAAATATACGGAATGTATTGATGGAGTGCAAGGAATGGAAGTATTTCGCCAGGCGTGAATTTTGAAGCCGGAATAACTGCTCCAGACTGTGTTACGTGTTTCCCATTTTTTCTTCTCTTAGTAATCAAATTTATGCTGCCAAATCTATCTCCGCGTCTATCGAGATCCGGCTTTTTATCCGGAAATTCACCCGGCGTTTCATCCACTAAGGAACCGAGTCGCGTTGGTCCGGTTTTTATCCGGAAATTCACCCGGTATTTCATCCTGCACTGCTGATCCGGATTTGATCCGGTTTGTCGTCCGCATTTACATCCGCTAAAAACCGGAGGGAAACCGGAGATTCTTTCGGATAAACCCCCGGATCTAGACCCGGATGAAAGTACTCAAAATTCACACTCTCATCCGGAATGTTAACAATTTCTCCGGCTTTCGTCCGGTATTTTAAATGGGAATTTTATATTACGAGCCGGATGAAAATTCGGAATTGTGCCCGGAGAAATTGCCGGATGATTGGGCCAGGCGGGGAGGGGAGAGCTGAGAAGAGACAAACCTTGAGCGGGCTGGATTGCTTTAGTGAATTTTCAAAGGGACCAGAGAGTCGGATTAGGGAGGCTTAGCCGACCGGAGTTTGCCGGCCACTTGCCCAATAGACACAAGTTTAGTCTTTAAGGAAGGTAGTGGCTGCAAAAAAGCAATATTAAATGCACGCTACCCAATGCTATTGATATCGAAGTTACTATCATAGACTAAATTTTGATAGAATACTTATGGTTCAGGCAAGGTCTTTTTTAATTCCATGCTCAGATATACAAGACATGTAAATCAGAACTGAAAGTCAATCAGGTTGATGATAAAAAACGAATCTACAGGACACTGTGATACAAACAGTCGCTTTCCGGGATTGAGAACTCAGGATGCGAGCACCGAGTTTTTTAATAGATATAATTTTATTAAATCTCACCTGGTTGGCATCAAATCTGCGTCGCTTATTAGGAGCTGGCGCGAATTCGTCCCTGACAATGATAATCTTAGAAGAGTTAGATGGAGGCGGCGCAGTCTTTAGGCTGTTTCGACGCTTGCTATTGCTAGTACTGTGCTGCTGCCTGCGGTGCGTGCAAGTGACTGGCATAATTCTGTTGAAATATTCCACTATTTTTTAACTAGACGGCTGCACTCATAGCAGTTCGATTGTTCTTTAATTAGTAGACCTGAAAATGTGCAACAACAGTTATATGCTATACAATTTAACAGTAACTGTTAGTGACAGTGAAACTATTGCAATAAACAAAGCTATGCATACAAAATGATATCTCATTATAATTATTTGACTTGCAATATCATAAAGCACATCTTATTATGAAAAACTGGCTTTTTAATATATATAACTATACGAAGGGCACTGCAAAAGTTTTTAGCCACAAATCAGCTGTTTGTCCAATCAGCTTCATTTTTTTTCACAGGCTTACATGCCAATACAAATGACCATGACGGATAAAACTTCACGCAAATATCTTGCAGCCTTCAGCTGCTGGACCAGATAACTTCAGCACCTCTGCCCACTTTCCAGCAGAGCTCGTAGAACTTTCGTGCTATGACCTTTTATGACTATCGCAGCGGCCTTGATTGCCGCCAGTGCCACGAAAGGCTGTCAGCCACTGGCGGCGCAGGGGGGGGGCACCTGCCCCGGGTGACCACAGGTCATTGCCTCAAGGGGTGACCACCCCACCATCCCCACGGCCCTGAAAAGACCCTAGGAAGGGAAGGCAGATGGTCACCCCCTGCTATGCAACTTGCACTTGCATCAATGATTAAAAATGCATTTTTATAAGAATTTTTGTGTTGTACAATCGTTTTGTTAATTTGTTCGTAATTTTTTACTTTCTTTGAAAATTTGTGTTCTAATTCAAATGTTTTTATTTGTTTAATTACGATTGGTAGGGGAAGGGGGGCGACAACCTAACTACTGCCCCCCCCCCCAACCGGAGATACTGCGCCGCCACTGCTGTCAGCGGCTTTCGCAGAAGCTGCTTCATCGCCTACGACCGTCAGCAACAGGTTCCGTGAGTTTCGTCGTGGCTGAGACACGATGGAAGATGAGAAGCGTACAGACCGACCTTCAACTCCCACGACACCAGAAACAGTGGTTAGTGTCCGCCAGCTGGTAGAAGCTGACAGGCGGATAACCTACAAGGAGATCAAGACATTCATTCGCCGACAATCGCTAAAAATCTTTACCACCACATTGGCTTGTGCAAGCTGATCAGTAGCTGGGTGCCCCACCTGCTGCAGCCTGAACAGAAATATGCCAGTGTCGATTGGTGCCACCAGATGCTACAGAAGTACAGTGATGGAGCATCGAAAAGCGGTCGCCAACATTGTGACAGGCGACGAGACTTGAATGTACTGCTATGAGACAGAGCGCAAGTGCAAGTCGCAGGTGTGGGCGTTTCCAGATGAGGTGCTACCATGCCAACAAAGGTCGTGCAAGGCAGGAGCACCAGCAAGCAGATGGTTGCAACTTTTTTGCATTGCTCAGGTCACAGGGCAACTGTGCAGCTGCTAGACTAGTGCTCCTAGTATACTGGCCTAGTATAATGGCATCTGGTTGCCACAGGTCATCCACAGCCTGAGCAAGACATATCTAAAGTCCAGTGTCCAAGGCCTCAGGACAATGGGAGTACTCACATGGCTCAGGCAACATGGCCATTCCTGCAGACCTAGGGACTGCAGCTGACCAGTCAACCCCTATACTCTTGGCACTGACTTTTTTGTGCTCCCTAAAGTCAAAGACTCCCTATGTGACTAGAATTTTTTTACTGCAGAGGCTATTGATGCATTCCATGAGATAGAAAAGGGTTGTCGACATCTACGTGGCAGCTTAGCTGCTTCCATTCAGATATAGCTAAAAACTTTTGCAGCACCCCTTGTAGTTTATTGTTTATTTTAAAAAAATCATACTGTTTGCCAACAAAAAAGTGGCAAACAAAATGACTATGCATCCTATTATATACCATAGAGGAATTTTTAGACTTTCTAATCTGATAATAGATAAGTCTTAATGACTATAGCAACAATATCTAAGACAATAATATATCTCTATATTCGTAAGATATAAACATTGATTTTAGGTAAATAACTCTCATTTCTTCCTACTAGGCCATAGTCAGGATCATATTATACATATATATACACTAGAATTTAGCTAAAGCATTTAAATTTGCACTAGATAGGTATGTCAAGCAAAATACAATAGTTTACGAAGTATACTAATAGTAATAGACAGTCTAAATTATCTTAGCCATCCTCCTAGGGCTTAGCTGAATCTATATAAATACAACTTGATAGGAAGATAAATTACTAAAAGTAAAAAGTTTTCTATGAAACAATTATTATCATTAATATTATATACTGTATATTTATAAAATATTAGCAAAAACATTGTCTAATTATATGTTCTATAACTTTATATATATTTTTTACTAAAATTTTAAATAAATAAAATATAAAAACTGAATATTTTATAGTGCAAATGTGATTTCTAACTTAACTTAAACTTTAACTTAATATAACTTTTGTTATGTTTAAACAAACAATAAATGGATAGCATAGACTTTTTAAGTCTAGAATATTTGCACATTAATACACTATATAGTATATACTACATTGGTTTATACCAACCTATATGCTATGAGACTTGAAAATTATACACCAAGTATATACTAATGATCAATATGCCCTAGAAATTTTGAATGCATATAACATGATCTTTAGAGTTGAGAATGGTTTTTAGTCTATTGCTTATATTAGCATTAGAATCTCTAGAATCTATCTATTAGACCCTTTATACCTTTTGATAAAGTCCACAATGTAGATATGATCTGACCTCTAGCAAGTGATATAGCACTATATTCCAGATCATTTTGGGTGCATGCCTAAACTAAAATTGAAGAGTTACAAATGTATACCAAAAAAATTTAATATATGCCTTTAATTTAATTTAGGCATGTTGCAACAATAAATGACCCTTTTTGCATTGTATAAAGAACCCTTTTTGGCTACTTATTTATCTATATTATTTATAACAAAAAATTGATATGCACAAAATTTTGTTTAAACATATTATTGATAAGCCTAAAAGCCAAAAAGTTTGAAATTTATGCTAAAATATGAATATTTTCAATCTTTTTACATGATGCTATGAAGTGCATGCCAGGTATACATGCATACTATTTTCTTAAGAGTTATGCATACCAATTGTGTAGCCTAAATTTAAATGTGCAAGGCCAATGCACACCTAAATTTTTAGATATATACTACAAGGGGTGTTTCAAAAGTAACGATAATTTTGTTACAAATTTTGATTATATAAATGTATGGACCTGAAATTTTCACCCAATAATTTTACACATATAAACAACTAATAGCTTTATTTAAAGCCTTATATAGCTGCACACAACTGTGTAATCATAAATGAAACATTGTGCCTCAAAATTTTAAATTATGATTTTTGTCTATGGCAAAAATAACCAAGTTTGAATGTGTTCATCAAGTAAAAAATCTGGCATTAACCAGGAATGCCATGCAGCTCAAAACTGCAAGATTATTCCTAAGTAACTTTGCCCATAGAAAGCAGAAGGAGTGGGTCCTTATTAGAAGTAGCCAAATTTAGTAGCAAAAGTTGAAAAGCCTTCAAATTTTAAACTTTTTGAGTCTTTTAGCCATAGACAAAAATCATAATCTTCAATCTCAAAGCATGGACTTTCATTTTCAATTACACAGTTGCATTCAGCTATATAAGGCTTTAAATATGAAGCTAATAGTTGTTTATGTGTGTAAAATTATTGGATGAAAATTTTAGGTTCATATGTTTATCTAATCAAAAGTTAGAACAAAATTCTTGTTACTTTTGAAACACCCCTCATACATGATCAAGTCTATCTGGAGTGTGGATATAGCATGCAAAGTAAAAACATTTGTGTATACATAGTATATACTTTTTTATACTTATGACTCATGATAATTAAATAAAAGAAAAAAATACATTTTTAGCTTCAAAAAGAAATGATTAAAATATGATTTCTATAACTAGAAATGATTAGTTATAGCGGCCTAATAGAAAAATATTAAGGCTCTTTGGCACTTTGGCAACAAGACATTAGGCCAAAATGTCTCCCTTTTTATTGCCAATAAAGCAATTATGGTTGCCAAAAAAATTTATTGTCCCAAAATTGTCACTGAAGTGTCCATTGCTAAAGTGTCTTTTTGCCAAAGTGACTGGTAGCCATATATTAAAATGCAGAGAGGAAGCCCCTTAATGTAATTTTGTTATGCTTAAACATATAATTAATTACAGTATAATTTTTATTAGATATCATAAAGTCAGGCCCGAACCTGTCGATATGTGGACTGCCTGCTATGCAACGCTGGGGCGCCCAACACTGCCAATGGAGCTGACTTTGTTCACTCCTAAGCTATCTGACATACCTTGCTCTAACTGTGACTGCATGCGGGGTAGCATATTTAGTTGTTGTTGTTGTTAGATATCAGACAGTGAGACAGGAGCTAGAGTATCTAAAAACATGTCTAATGAACAGGGTTCCAATAATGCTGCTTTCTTAAGCAACTAAACTAAGCAATTAGACTACAGGTTAAAAGGGCAACAGATCAAAAAGGCAATAGTCAGAAGGGTGAAAGTCAAAAGGGCAACACTCATAATATATTTATTACAATTACCAGTTCACATGTGTTAGACTTCTATATGTTTAAAATATATTTGTTAAAATGTACAAGTAGTTAAAATTAGGCCTCAAGACTTGTGTGTGTATATTTGTTAACTTTGTTAAAATTTACAAGTAGCAATAGTATGAAATTGCAATCTATTTTATGATTCCTAGCTGACTATTGAAAAGATTTTTGAATATCAATAGACCTATAAGAAAGGCAGAATATATTGAAAGATGAGCATTTACTCTTTGAGTCTAGACTAAAAGCAATAGCAATTTTCTCTGCTAAAATGATTAATGAAAAATGGGCAATTTTCTAGTTTTTTTCATTAAATTATTTTGACTCCAGAAAAGTAATCTATGAATGAGGGGTATCCCAGAAGTAGTGTCACTTTTGCATGTAAAATGGTTTCTAAAAGAACACTTAACTTAATAGAGCATGGCATTAAAAAGCGGTACAATCTAGCAACATTTTAATGATTGAATTTTGAAAATCAAACAAACAAAGAAAGTTACAAACAGAAACAGTTCCACATAAAACCCACAAAGCAATTTTAAACACAGTAATGCATCTATTCATAATCTTTTATGGGCATCATCTTCTCGACATAGTCACCATGCAGCTAGATGCACTTCTGCCATTGTTGTTGAAGTGAATTAATTGTATTGGCATAAAACTGTGGCTGAATATGATGAACCAGTGACTGACGCACAGCATCCACAATGCAGGCTCGATTCTTGTAGACATGACCTTGCAGCAGTTGCTTTAAGTGGGGGAACACAGCGAAGTCCAGCGGAGCCAAGTTAGGTGAGTATGGTGGGTGGGGCAAGATGTTAAAGTGCAGCTTCTCTAGAGCCTCCTGAGTCCGTCTGGCTATATGTGGCTTGGTGTTATCATGGAGCAGAATTAGTGGCTGTTGACCTCCATGCCTCCTGTTGCTGATGTTTCGCCAAAGTTTGTTTAGGGTTTAGACATAACAGTTGACCATCGTGTTGGGCTCCAAGAAGTCAATTGTAAGAGGACCACGCAAATCAAAGAAAACCAATGTCATGATCTTCTGAGCATGCAGTTGCTGCTATGCTTTGATTGGAGGATTTGATCCCTTTATTGTCCAGACCATGTACTACAAATTGGTAAGAGGATTGAAGTGAGGGATCCATGTCTCATCACCAGTGACAATGTGCTCCCTGAAGTTCTACCATCCAAGCTGATTTGCAGGGTCCAGGTTTGCTTGGCAAAACACCATGCGCTGTCTTTTCAACTCCTCCATTAAAAGTCGCGGCACCCAATGAGCACTAAGCTTCACTAGTCCCATGCTACCAACAATGCTATGGTGCACACTGATTTAGGGGTGTTCAGTCTATTAGAAATCTGCCAGATGGTGTAGCGAGGATCTTCCAGCAAATCCAAGATCTGGTCAGGCAGCTCTTTGGATACAGAAGTCAAAGGGCATCCACTTTTTGGCAAGTTGGAAATGCACTGGCGGCTAGCCTTGAACTGCTTTATCCACTGGTAGACTGTTTTTCAACTGATAGCATCAGAACCATGAATGCGTGTCAGATTGTTGTGAATTTCAGGCATTTTTGGCTGAGACTCCCGAGTGTAAAAATTCTCTGCCCTTCTAATAAGTGAATGTTAGCCTCCATGCCTGGAACAAGCCTTGCTGCTATTGCTGCTTTCTGATTCTGCTGCTCCATATGCTATTCTTCTATGCAAGCATAAAAGTAGTCATATGTATTTCTATGGTCAAGAGTACGCAAACAAATGCATGCTGCCTAGAGCAGGCTATATATATGAAGCTAGGACTTTTGGTGAATGAAAGCTAAAATAAGCCGCTTACTCAACCAATATGGCAATATGAAAAAAAATTAACATGCATTCTTACTTATGGCAGAAAGCAAATGTGACACTACTTTTGGGACATCCCTCATATTTTAAGTATAAATAAATACTTTTAAGACACTTAAGCCTGATTAAGCACTAATTCTATACTTCAAAACTTATTGTAATGCATCTGACACCAGAAAGTTGCAATAGTCTGGCTAGAATGTTTGAACATTTTTTGACTTAAAAAAAATTTATGGTTGAGTCTAAACATCAATGATCTTTGACAAGTTGACAAATAACAAATAACTAAAAGTAAGGTCTTAAATTTAGCAAAGCTATGTTGCATGCTATACATGGGACTTAAAATCACAAGCCCTATTTGAATTTGAAACTTAGAGGAATTGTTGTATCAATCAATGATCAACTGAACCCAATAAAGCCATTTGGGAATATCCTATTATAGGGCCTAGGATATAGGGAATATCCTATGTAAAGCTTTTGCTGTTTGTTGGCAATTTGACCATAGAAATAATACTTTTTATTTGTTTCTGTTAAGACTCATTCATTTGTTATTATTTTGGTTTTGGCCATAGACTATTGCAGCCTTTTGGTATTAGATACATTAATAACAAGTTTTGAAGCATAAAATTAGGGCCTGATTAAGCTTAGGTCTCTTAAAAATAGCTATTTGTACTTAAAATAGTTCACACAGTACTTTTCTGGAGTCAAAATAATTTAACAAATGGAACTTAACAATTGCCAAAAAACTCACTATGTTCATGTTCATTATAATTTATAGGCCTTATATTTTTTGGAAAGAACTGCTTTGTAAAATTTTTCTAAGAAATGGGGTTTCCCATCCTTGGATATCTGAGTAGTCCTTTGTGCATTACTGTATATGCATGTTACAGCATGTAGAATGTCAATACAACTCTAAGATGTACATATTTTTATTACTTTTTCGTACATTTTTAACAAAATTATTTTTAACAAATGTACATTTTGACAAATACAAGTCTAATACATGTGGACTTGTAATTGTTATGACTGTCGCTTTTTTGATCGGTTCCCAGCAACAGCAATTAGACCATGTCTTACAAAAATAATCACAAATTTACTCAATTGAGATCTACATTCTTTTAATCATGTTTTTCTTTCTATTCTTTGATAAGTCGCAAGCAATTCAGTCTAAAGGAGACTCTTACGCTGATTGTAATTTATTTTTCGAGATTAGGGTTCCTTTAATCATGTTACACTTACAGACCGACCGACACGACACTCACTACTTGTTATATTTGCAGGTTCAGACGTAACGTACGACACGAGCTCTCGGTTCATTTATTCTTTTTTTTAACTTAATACAATATCGACACCTGATAAAACTTTTTCGGTAAAACAGGAAATAGAAAACGTAAATATTTTAGAATTTGTTTTTTATAAGGTAATCTTATAGCAGAAAAACATTTATTTTGAAAAACTTTTGTTTTGCTTCTCTGCATCCAACTTAAAACCGGAAGAAAAAACACGTAGGGAAATGAAACATTCTATGATTTTTTAAAGCTCTGCACGAATATATATAAAAAAACTAAGCAGCTTGTGTATACTCAAACACAAAATAAATTGGCTGTTTCACACCTTGTCAACCGACATGTATTATTGTAGTCTCCGAAATGGCGAAATCAATATTCTCAGGTCAATTGCCAAAACAAATCCCTGGGCTCTGCCTGGATTTGTCACTTTTTACTGCTATTATTCGTGATGAATTCGTGCTATACATTTACCTGCAAGTTTCACCAGAACTGCAGTGTAAATAATCTATTAAATGTGTCATTTCTTCCGGGCGGTTACCAAAATTTACGTATTAACCTTACAATTGTCTGGATAGACACGAAGTAGCTCACACACTACTTGATGCTGTTGTTACAATACGAAGTAGTATTTCGGTGCATTATGTTATCTTGAAATTTATTTTACGACGGCACGGAAAATAAGTGAAACAATTTTTACGAAAGAAATGTTTTCTCTGAACATAGGGATAAAAATTAATTGAAAAAACTGGATATTTTGAAAATTGAACATAAAGCGGAACTTTGCAAATAGGTAAAACAAGTTATTGCATTTTGGAAGAGTCAGTTTAACTTGAATTTACGAGCTTTTTTTGTATTTTTATCAAAGAAACATAAATGCGCAAGAGGCATACAGGGAAATGCCTGTGGCAAATTTAACCTATTGATTTTATTGACAAAAGTTAATAAACCAGTCGAACAACAGTTCAGTGATTCGGGTGATTGTAAAATAAATCAGATTGCACGTGAAACTAAATTGAAAACCGGAATATGGAAAAAAGCTTTCAATCTTGAATCATATTACGCACTATAGATATAATATCAAAGTAAATTTTCCGCAGTTGAAGACATCGCCACTTTGGCTTGCTTAGCCGAGGTCGGACCGTCCGACACAGCTGCCGCCGACTTGCTGCTCGCCGATGCATCATTCGCGGCGTCAGCGCTCGCATTCTCATCGTTTTCATCCGGTAGGTCGTCGCCGGGCTCGCCAGTCTCGGCGGCAGCGGCGTGCCGCAGCGTCCATTCGCGAGCGCGCCGTTCAAACGCCGGCCGGTCGGTGACGAACTGCCGGGCCAGCTCGGCCTCCAGCGGATCGTCCGGATTCGGCGTCCGCATCAGCAGGCGAAGCTGCAGCAGGAGGCCGCGCAGGCTCATGGCTGGCGACCAGGAGCCGGCGGGCTGCGGCTTCAAGCTGTCCAGGCAGATCCGGCCGGCGGAGTCGATGTTCGGGTGCAGTATGGCCGTCTTGAAACGCATAGCCGGCGGCTCGAACGGATAACGAGGCGGGATTAGCAGCTCCAGGCGGAAGCGGCCGCCGGCGTATGGCGTATCCTCGTCGCCAGTAAGCAGCACCACCAGCTGGTCGGGCCTGTCCGGTACGCGCTGCACTCTGCAGCCGGGCAGCGGGTCTGTCAGCAGCTGCTGCAGCTCGCGGGCCAGTCGGCTCTGCTTAGCATTGGCTGCCATATGGAGAGCTAATTGAACTGTTTTACAGGAAAATCAGTGGGCAGAAAGTGTGAATAAAAATAATTATCCAATTGTTCACGCGTGATCTGCTGCCATTACAGCGTATTTAGCCAACTAGTTCACTGAATCAGTAGTTTACAGTCTCTAGGAGGGGGGGGGGTATTCCAATAATACTTAGATAGAATTTTTCTCAGTAGATTAAAGACATATTTGCTAACACTGAGTGGTATTACTGAGGGGCTGGTTATGTACACTGAGGGGTATTACTGAAGGGGTATCCTCGTTCACTAAATGGGTAGTCGCTTACAGTACTCAAACGGGACGAGATGGGATAAGATTTTCTGCGACGGGATCTCGGGACCAGGTCGGGAGGGGATTTGACAATTGTCACCATCGGAACATCCATAAAAAAGGAGTACTATCGTAGCCTACAGACAGCTATAAACCTCAGGCTACGGGAGCAACTTATTGTCTATAATAGATTGTTTCCCGTTTTTATTCACTGAGTATTCTTCAATCACTGAATGGGTAGCTATTTACGCACTGAAGGTCTTCCTCATTCACTGAATGGGTAGCTGCTTACGCACTGAAGGTCTTCCTCATTCACTGAATGGGTAGCTGCTTACGCACTGAAGGTCTTCCTCATTCACTGAATGGGTAGCTGCTTACGCACTGGGGTCTTCCTCATTCACTGAATGGGTAGCTGCTTACGCACTGAGGGTCTTCCTCATTCACTGAATGGGTAGCTGCTTACGCACTGAAGGTCTTCCTCATTCACTGAATGGGTAGCTGCTTACGCACTGAAGGTCTTCCTCATTCACTGAATGGGTAGCTGCTTACGCACTGAGGGTCTTCCTCATTCACTGAATGGGTAGCTGCTTACGCACTGAGGGTCTTTCTCATTCACTGAATGGGTAGCTGCTTACGCACTGAGGGTCTTCCTCATTCACTGAATGGGTAGCTGCTTACGCACTGAGGGTCTTCCTCATTCACTGAATGGGTAGCTGCTTACGCACTGAGGGTCTTCCTCATTCACTGAATGGGTAGCTGCTTACGCACTGAGGGTCTTCCTCATTCACTGAATGGGTAGCTGCTTACGCACTGAGGGTCTTCCTCATTCACTGAATGGGTAGCTGCTTACGCACTGAGGGTCTTCTCATTCACTGAATGGGTAGCTGCTTACGCACTGAGGGTCTTCTCATTCACTGAATGGGTAGCTGCTTACGCACTGAGGGTCTTCTCATTCACTGAATGGGTAGCTGCTTACGCACTGAGGGTCTTCTCATTCACTGAATGGGTAGCTGCTTACGCACTGAGGGTCTTCTCATTCACTGAATGGGTAGCTGCTTACGCACTGAGGGTCTTCTCATTCACTGAATGGGTAGCTGTTTGATATTTAGGTGCGGTTTCAGATCATAACTAAATTGAAGCAATCAATGCTGGTCCTCTAGATGTCACCGCTCATATAAAATCTGAAACCAAGACAGAAAATCGTAATGAAAGAACAAAAGCCATTGCCGTCATTCGACTTGCGTCATCCTTTATTATTTGTTAGAAAAAAATAACTATGATATTTGTTATCGGCCTAAATGCACAAAGCTTCAACCGGGCATAAAAGACGTAAGCATGAAAATGAGATTTTCATTATTCAGTTTGACTGCACACAATTTACTTTTTATATCAAAGAGATGGTAGGTGATTTTGAATAGACACAACACAAAGGAAAAGCTCAGTTATAGCTGGTAGAGAAACCTTCCTTGAGGCAAACTATAACATCAGATTGAACTACAATGATAAAAATTGTAAATTGCAAAATAGGATTCGAGCTACAAAAAGACTTAATCGAATTGGGAAATTCTATCCTTTCGGGCTAGGGGGGGGGAAATAATAAAAAACTATAGACTATGACAACTAATAGTTTGTCTTCAGTAGGTTGATGCAACAGACGAACTGTCTGCCGTCTTATAAAAAAAAACTGTTTGAGAAGAAGCCGCCCGAACAGAGCAGCTTGAGCTTGCTTAGCAGTCAGCGAGGCTGTCAGCCACCCCCCAGCTAGCCACTGCGAAAGGCAGCCAAATCGGCCGCCGCGAGGCGCCCGGCTCTGGCGTGCACTAGCAGCTTCACTACGGCCACCTGTCGCTCCAGCTGGCGGGCCCGGGCCACGGCGCGCCGGACAACATCGGCTGGAAGGCCGGCCAGACGGGCTGCGTTGAAACCGTAGCTTCGGGGGCAGGCGCCGGGCCGCAGCTTGTACAGAAAAGTGATCGACTCGCTGCCGACGTCGTCTTCGCCCTCGCCGTCGCGCTCCACCTAAGTAGTAATAATAATAATAATAATAGTAGTAGTAGTAGTAGTAGTAGTAGTAGTAGTAGTATTAGTAGTAGTAGTAGTAGTAGTAGTGGTGGTAGTAGTAGTATTAGTAGTAGTAGTAGTAGTAGCAGTAGTAGTAGTAGTAGTAGTAGTAGTAGTAGTAGTAGTAGTAGTAGTAGTAGTAGTAGTAGTAGTAGTAGTAGTAGTAGTAGTAGTAGTAGTAGTAGTAGTAGTAGTAGTAGTAGTAGTAGTAGTAGTAGTAGTAGTAGTAGTAGTAGTAGTAGTAGTAGTAGTAGTAGTAGTAGTAGTAGTAGTAGTAGTAGCATTAGACCCATTAAACTATCCTGATTTTATTTTTGGGACTAGTAGTAGCACGCTCACGCTGAGCACCAGACAAGAGCAATATGCACTCACCTGGCAGGCCATGTGGCCCAGCTTGACGCGCGGATCACCAATGAACTCTTCAACCAGAAAGTGGTAGTGCGTCGAGAACAGGGTGCGGCAGCGGATGGTGTGCGCCAGTTCGCGTACAACACCGTAGGCAACGGCGGTGCCGTCGTAAGTTGACGTGCCGCGGCCGAGTTCGTCTAGCAGCACCAGCGAGTGTCGGGTGGCGTGGCGCAGTATGGCTGACGTCTCGGACATCTCCACTAGGAAGGTGCTCTCGCCTGCGAGCAGAAGGACGGATATTATTGTTAATGACAACCGCGGATGCAAGTGAAAGCGATAGACAGATAATAATAATTAATAATAATTGATTGCACTTGCCCTAATGAGCAGATGTGCAACCGACAGCTCAGCCGCAGCTATTGCGCGGCGCATCTGAAGGCTGCGTACGGCTGTTCAGTCCAAGGACTGGGGGGTCGCCACACACCCCAATTACCTCGGCTAATGCTGGCACCAATTTAAAACTGGGTAAACTGAAGCAATGCAGAGTGAAGTGTCTAGCTCAAGGACACAAATTGTTCCAAGTGGGTCGAGAATCGAACCCCCGACCTTTCAGTCGTGAGTCTGACGCTCTAACGACTAGACTACAATCCTAATAGGCAGAAGTAATTTAATTAGGTTTTAAAGCTCAATAATTACCTGTCATAATGCGATCCGACGCGCCTAGCCGAGTGAAAATTCTATCGACAGGTGTTAGGGTGCACTCTTCGGCCGGCACGTAGCAGCCCTGAAGCAATTGTGTAGATTGGATTTGGTTTACATCCAGTTATTCACATTAGATATGGACTTTTAATTGACTTAATGGTACTTTCTGGCTTTGCACTTTGTTCACTTTACTGAATTTTACCAAGCAAAGTCCAATAAAAGCCCAGTACATTACATTTGATTAAATATCTACCGCCAGCCAACTATGGCAAGAAAACATCGTGCACAAGTCGGGGTGGGGCTAATTGCCGATGTATTAACCCAGCACCAGACGGCAGAACAGGCCAAATGCGAGCTACTAGCAGCAACAGCAGGAGCACTAAACTAACCGCTCGATCAGATGCACCCAACAGCATCGCTTTGGAAAAAAAGCTAGGTTATCGCTAGTGGGTGAAATGAATTCAGCAAGATAGGCGGTAGGCAGGTACAGAGGGGGAAGAGAGAGAGAAATGGAGTGAGCAAGACTGCGGGCTCCACCCATGGATATTTACCCCGCTTTACACTCAATAAATTGAATTGAATGCGCATAGAATACAGTCAGTGAAGGGGTTGCACGGGCAACAGGGAATGGAATGGCAAAGGGGAAGGGGAGAAGGGAATGATGGGATTCTGGGTTGCAAGACAGCATAGGTTGAGACAGAGAGAAGAATCACGAAAAACGGGGGAGGAAAAATGTAAAGATGACTTAGATTCTAGGGCGTGGGGCAGAAGGCTTTAGTGATGAGGCGGGGAGGAACTGCGGAGCTGGTGAGCAGACGAGAGAGCGAATCGAATCTCAGACCGGATAGAAAGGCAAAATGGGGCGAGGCTCAGACAGCAAGATGAGACGGACGCAATGAGTGGGAGGATAAAAGAAATAATCAGCCCGGCAGAGTATTCCCCAGAGCTAAGCGGACGCACTACTGTATAGTGGAAGTGAACTCCAAGAGAATTGTCTGTTAAATCGGCTGTTTACGCCAAGTTACCTACGTGAAAGGAAGCCATTATTAGCTCTATAGGGGCTTAGCGCAGGTTACCGACCCAGCGTGAGATGGGATACCGCATCAACGCGACGCCAAGCAGAGCAGAGCAGCATTAACATGGGCCAGCGGTACTCAAGCTTCACAGGATCTCTGCCGCATTATACCAGACTGTCGCAGACATCAACCTTGGCGATGTTGCACGACGCCATCGTTGAAGGTGACAGCGAAGTGGCTAATCAGTTAATAGACGCGCTGCGCGTCGATGGAGGCGCGCGGACGTTCGGTGCAAAGCGTCGCAAAAAAGCACGTCGACAGCAGCAGAGAGAGCAGCAGCAACTGTACTTGGACTACCGCGGCGAGACCCGATTTGGCATTGAGATTCGGTATTCACAGACAGCCCTAGCTTTGGCTATACAGTTCGGCCAGTGGGATACATTCAAGGATCTGATATTGTGCGGACTATCGCCAAGGGCGCAGCAGCGCATGCTAGTGCCTGGACACAATGGCCAGTCAAGCACTCGAGACTTTGAGAATGCGTTGGATCTGTTCGTCTGGGCGTTAACGAAGGTAAGATTTGTAAAAATGATACATCAAATACTAAAAGAATTTCTAACAGCAAAATTTGAATTATCAATACGACCCAACCAGGCGTCGTACTATCCGCCCTACTTGTCCGAGGAGCAAGTGATCGAACTGATCTGGGTAATTTTGCGCCACGGTGTGTCGCCAGACAGCCTTCCTGGCCAGCTGCTGCACAGGGTGTGCCAAGCTGCCGTGCTCGACCTAATAGGATCTTCCCTACTCGACATGGAGACCAGCACGGTGCTGCAACGCTCGGCGCTCAGCATCCTGTGCTGCTTGTTACAGCACGGCATGAACCTGAACGATGGCGCCATTAGTAATTTGCAACCGCTGTACCATCTAGTCCTCTGTTACTTAGCTAATCCTGCAGCGAGTCTGGCACAGCAGCTGCGTAGCAACAGCAAGCTTCGCTTGGCCCTGTGCATCATAATTAACGCCGCGTGCAATAGCAATACCGGCTTGCCCAGCGTGACTGCCGCTGGATTAACAAATCGCAGTTGGAGGAGCACAGCCTCTCTGTGGTATAACTACGCTAAGATGCACGGACAGCAGCGGAAGACAATGCTAGTGGACGAAGAGGACGTGGCCCGAATACTGCGAGCCCACTGGGCGGTCACGGAGACCTGTGGCGGTCGGCCCGCCCGACTGGCCCTGCTAGCCAGGAACCACATCCGCTGGGCACTAATAGCCAAGAATGGCAACGCCGAAACGTACAAAGACTTGTCGACGAGAATGGCTGAACTGCCGGGGCGCTGGCGACTGTGCCGAATGGTGGAATTCATGGACGAGGAGTTTCTAGCGCCAGAGATTAGTGCCATACTGAGCCGAGTGACGTCCGATAGTGACCAGTTTGCAGCATGCTTGCCGTGAAATAAGCCTTAGTTTACACATTATAGATTTCACTTGCTTCTGACTACTTAATTTAGTCAGATCACTTCCGGACATATGGTCTCGACACTCAAGTCAAAAATATTACAATCGGCTTTCTTGTATTTGGAAACAAAACTAACTGCGATTACATTGTCTGTCTGTAACTACCAAATTCATTTTCCAGTTGATACTTCCGATCACCCCAGATCAAGTTTTTGTACCAGCCGCGTCTCAGTTTCTACTTAGTCGTTAGATTGCAAAATGCACGCATTTTTGGTATCACAATTTAAATGGAACTGTCACCTGCTACCAATTGGTAGCATTGTGACCATCGGACGTCACTGAATATGCTTATTCAAAAGCTCTTTTTTGTAATATTCAGTTTTTTTCACTGTGTATCACGCAGAATTATTTTTAAGGCCGATTTTGAGAATCGTGTATACTTTATTAGTTGGAAAACTAATGCACTACATGTATCTTGCTGGGGTGCTTTCTATCGGGGAGGGGTGCTAGATAACTGGGGTTGCTTGCTCGGGGGAATTACTGAGATGTAAAGGCTTACTGAGGGAATTACTGAGATGTAAAGGCTTACTGAGGGAATTGATAAGATGTCAAGGCTTGGGGGAATTGCTAAGATATAAAGGCTGAGGTTAGAAGCTACAGGTAGTTTTTTTTTTAAATTATTACATTCTTTGCTTGTTCCCCAACGGGGGCCGTAGATTGCTAGTAACTTCCTAGAAACAACCGAATCAAAGTATTGTTTTGAAAAAACGGCCTCCAAAACGGCACCAGAACAACATTGCCAATTTATTGTGCGTGCTTGTTGCTTATAAGAGCGCCAATCTAAACGATCCCCCTCTTTCTACTTATGCTACGACTCAGAGCAATAGGTTTCTTAGTCATGGACCGTATCTTCAGAGTTTTTTGTTATAAAAATGTGAAATCTTACATTTAAAGTTCTCTGCAGATGAAAACCACTGTCAAAGTGTGTAAGTGGTTCGAGAAAATCTTTACCCAGTTACCATGGAAACTTAACCGAATAAGTATTTTGTTGAAAACTGAGAAACTCTATTTTGCGAGATTTGATTGCTTTGAGACAATATTTGCTTGAAGCACCGTTTGCAAAGCAGCAAAGGGAGTATGGGAGGGCAAGATCTTCAAAATGCATTTTATCCCGGTTGCCTTTGACAGCTAGCGAACAAAATATTGGAGCTCAATATTTCTAACCACAAAGTACTTCGGTGTCAAAAGCAAGAGATTCAAGCATAATGGCTGCAGCTTCGTCTTCGTTTCGTTCTGTCTCTCCGAAATATTCAGACAAGACAAGTCGGACCTTGATGGGTCGGGTCCTGCATCAGGGGTGCTAGTTGAGCAAGCAAGACAGGACAGCCGATGTATGCTAAAGTTTGACTCCGGATAATTTTCCAAGCCAAATAGCTCTTAAATAGCTCATCAGCTCATCTGGGGGGAAGTGCTTTCCATCATACACCCGAAATATCATAGACCCGAAATATCACAAACACAAAATATCATAACTCCGAAAACCAAAATAGTGTTGGACATTGCTAGAACTTTCTAGTGATATTTCGGGTTTATGATGGGCGTTGCTAACACTTTCGGAGTTATGATATTTCGGGTTTTTGATATTTCGGGTTTATGATGGGCAAAGCTATTTTGGTTTTCGGAGTTGTGATATTTCGGGTTTATGATGGGCGTTGCTATTGTTGCAAAAATAACAATTAAGAAAGAGCAAGGTGCTCGGGCCAGTGGCCTCCTGACTGATATATATTTGCTGTCTAGCTGGGCAGTCTACAAGTACGTAGCCGCCCTCACAAGTGCGTACATAGGAAAAGACTGACGGAGAGGGGTGGTTATAGGCTAATAATAAAAATCGATAATAGAGTTAACCACTCCACTAGCATGCATGCAAAAAGAACGCAACAGCTATTAATTTCGGAGTTGTGATTTTTCGGTTCAATGATATTTCGGGTTTGTGATATTTCGGATTTATGATCGGGTTTATGATGCGAAGTGCTTTCGGAGTTGTGATTTTTCGGGTTTATGATGGCGACCCGCTCATCTCTATCAGACGCCCAGAGCTTGATTATTCATTAATCAAGAATAATGATTCAATACCTTCAATACAAAGTCAGAATCCCCTTAGCAAAGCAGTTAAGCGTTGCTCAACTCAAGCTCAGCGGTACACCCTGTGTGTGAGCGTGTGTCAGCGTATATATCCGTCCGCATGCTCAGGCCAGCGGGATGAGCACTATATGCCTGGCTTGATTTGCGGCAGTGCATGAAGC
Organism: Macrostomum lignano; assembly: GCA_002269645.1. Lineage (NCBI taxonomy): Eukaryota > Metazoa > Platyhelminthes > Macrostomidae > Macrostomum > Macrostomum lignano. The sequence continues at coordinate 407,734 of NIVC01000330.1, forward strand.
CTCACTGCAGACAGACAGTCGCACTCGTTTTTAATAAAATATGACACTGCAAAGTTCAAAGTCGACTTTACACTTCTTCAAGTGATCAGGTGGCGAGTGTAGTTTCGTCACGAGAATCCGATGGAAAGAAGATTATCGGAAGGATCGGACTCTATCCAGGCATTCGCCAGTCGCCAGTCGGCAACGCGTTAATCCGGACAGACACGCTGAAACTTGATCTACTCAAAACTGATTTTTTTAGACTAGCAATGCGACGTCCATAGCTCTGCTTTTGCAGGAAAAAAAACTTTTTAGCTTTTAACATCACACAGAGAGCAGCGCAGGGCTCACGTCAGCTGTCATAATCATCTCCGAATCTGGTTGCTCTAATGTCCATTTTGAAGACTTTTGATTTTGCAAAAATCGATATTCAGCAACAGATAAATCCCCCTCTCCAAAGCTGACGCTGTCACGCGGCACAAAAGTGCAAGCAATGCTTTTAATATCGTTTGTTTCAGTATCGTGTGTAGGAATCACGAGCATGCAAAAGCAGGCATTCAGAAGCACCAATCGCAACTGTTCAGCATTCTGCGGGGCAACCACGCTGAACTCTTCGCTTTACGAAGTCGAATCAAGACATGCTTGGTGGGGGTTCATGTCTGGAGACTTTGACGGCCTGTTTAAATGTGCGAATTGCTCTGCGCAACCCCCATCCCCTCCATGGTTTCCTTATGCCGCATGCTGCGATGGCATCTAGCGGTGGCAGCGATTCGCACATTTCTGAATCACCGATGACATGCAGAAATTTTGAGACGTGTCAGTGCAAGTTTATAGGGGTTAGCTGTTGCTGGGTAGATTCTTCTTATGCAAGCCTGAAGAGTCAGCGAAGGGGAAGAGACTGGTTCGCCGCCATCTAAGGAATGCCGCTCATTGCTAGCGAAAAGGGCGTTAACCGCGCAATACAAAGGGAATCCTTGGTAATTCTAGCTAAATCAGTGCACGCGGACATGAAGTCAAATCATGTTTTAGCCGGCCAGTACGAGCACTTGTGCTGCTTGATTTCTTAGAATTGAAGTGCGCTTCGGGTAAACAATTGTCTGGAGTCTAATACGGTTGATAATATTAATTCACTAGTTTTAACTGCAATTTTCTAGAGCAACTAGATTATTATGCCGGTATAAACGCTCGTACAGTAGGTGATTTATGATTGTTTTACATAGGGAAACTAGCCGGGAACCGAACAGGCCAAACTTCTAAGCTGTTTTCGATCTTAAAGGATTTCCTTCTGGCATGGGAGCGGTACGTCTGCCTAAGCCTGCCTAAACTATTGGAAATGCGACTTAACTCAAATCTGCTCTAGTCCTAAAAGAAAAAATCTTTTAAGTGGCTAAGGAGAAAGGAACAAGACAGATTAGCCCTGACTCTCATTGAGATGTCCAGTCTCATGGAGGGAATTGCTGAGATATCAAGGTTCATGGAGGGTATTGCTGAGATTTCAAGGTTCATGGAGGGTATTGCTGAGATTTCAAGGTTCATGGAGGGAATTGCTGAGATTTCCAGTCTCATGGAGGGTATTGCTGAGATTTCAAGGTTCATGGAGGGAATTGCTGAGATTTCCAGTCTCATGGAGGGAATTGCTGAGATGTCAAGGCTCATGGAGGGTATTGCTTAGATTTCAAGGTTCATGGAGGGAATTGCTGAGATTTCCAGTCTCATGGAGGGAATTGCTGAGATGTCAAGGCTCATAGGGGGATGCCGATATATTAGGCTAGATTGCTGGCTTTCAAGGCGGATGCTGTCTAATAAAGAAATGAACAATAGAGACAGCAAAAAATGTCAAAGATCATCAAAGCTTGAATGCAGTTCATTCTGAAAAATGTATCTTCCTTTGTATTTGTAGCCTCCCCAAACTGGCTGCGCAGATTTCTAGTAAATACTAACAGTAGGTGCGATTGCCTATCATAATTTGTTCTTCTGAGAAAATTAGGAACTTTGTGTGTGTGCCCGCCTTTAGTTTTAACTAAACCTAGAAAATTCCAGAAGTTGATAACAATAATAATAATTGATAATAATTAATTACACCTGCCCTAATAGGCAGATGTGCAACCAACAGCTCAGCCAGAGCTATTGCGCGGCGCATCTGGCACCCATTTTACAACTGGGCGAACTGAAGCAATGCAGAGTTAAGTGTCTTATTCAAGGACACACATCGCTCCAATGGTATTGGGAATCAAACCCCCGACCTTCAAGTCGCGAGTCCGACGCTCTAACCCCTAGGCTACAGCCCCCTTCTGCGCAGCGGATAATATAGCAAAAACGAACTCACCAGCTGCGCCAGCACTACAATAAGCGCCACCTGCCGCATCAGAGTGCTCTTGCCGCCCATATTCGGCCCGGTAACTAGCACAAACGGGGCGCCGCTGGGATCGTCCGATCCGGCCGGCTTACCAAGCGACGTATCGTTCGGGATGTAGCCGCCAGCGCTGAATGTGCGCGACACGAATGGGTGCCGGCCCTGACGTATGGTCAGGAAAGGCTGCGCGGAGAGATATAGAAAAGGTACATGTAAGTACACAGTAAGTGCATTAGCGAACTACACTTAACTACACACCCTCCAGAGTCCAACAATGGGCCGCCGCTACCCTCCAGAGTCCAACAATGGGCCGCCGCTACCCTCCAGAGTCCAACAATGGGCCGCCGCTACCCTTCAGAGTCCTACAATGGGCCGCCGCTACCCTCCAGAGTCCTACAATGGGCCGCCGCTACCCTCCAGAGTCCTACAATGGGCCGCCGCTACCCTTCAGAGTCCTACAATGGGCCGCCGCTACCCTTCAGAGTCCAACAATGGGCCGCCGCTACCCTCCAGAGTCCTACAATGGGCCACCGCTACCCTCCAGAGTCCTACAATGGGCCACCGCTACCCTCCAGAGTCCTACAATGGGCCGCCGCTACCCTCCAGAGTCCTACAATGGGCCGCCGCTACCCTTCAGAGTCCAACAATGGGCCGCCGCTACCCTCCAGAGTCCAACAATGGGCCGCCGCTACCCTCCAGAGTCCAACAATGGGCCGCCGCTACCCTTCAGAGTCCTACAATGGGCCGCCGCTACCCTTCAGAGTCCTACAATGGGCCGCCGCTACCCTTCAGAGTCCAACAATGGGCCGCCGCTACCCTCCAGAGTCCAACAATGGGCCGTTGCTACCGCAAGAACGAGAATTGCCCAGACTAATTGCCTGCCGAGATTTGCCCGCAATGCTTTTTCCTGCAGCAAGTCTATTAATCAAGAGATTTACCCGATCATAACGTTTCGATAGTAACTGCATATCAAATTCTTATTTTCCTTGTAGGCTTTCATTTCTATATGCATACAGGGGTACATCTATGAGCGATTCATTCATGCACATGCCATGTCGCTTTTGTCCCCTAAATCTCTTTATTAAAAGTTACTAAATTTTTCACTGTAACTTTTACTATAAAATGCGCTGCAGAAAAAATCATTGCGGGCAAACCTCGGCGGGCAAATCGTCTGCAGGAAATTCTCATGGACCCCGTCGCTACCCAACAAGTCCTACTATCTAAAATGGGATGCCGCTAGCCTAAATCCCACAGCGGACAGGCACTACACCTCCGAGTCTATCAACGCACCTCAGTGTCCGGCTGCAGCGCCACTATAGTCGGTCGGCACATCTCGCCGCCGTCGCAAGTTCGACTAAATTCGGCCAGCGATAGCAGCACATCCAGCACAGCCAGGCACTGCACTGCGGCCATCCATTTTTCGTAGCTGTAATTAACGAATTAAGGATAGAGATTAGATTAATTAGTTAATTAGTTTTCCGTGGGGGGGGGCAATCAAGGCCACAGTCGACCCGCAGCCCATTCCGCGGCCCCCAGCTGAGGAGAAGCTCACAGAATTGCAGCATTACTCACTGGCTATCGAACCGGTGGAAAAGTCTGCACATGACGTCCTTCAATGCGGCAGCCTTCTGCTCCTCCAGCGCCTGCACGCTAGCCAATAGTTCGTCAGTCTCCGGACAGCGGAATCTTTTGAAACCTTTACGCGATCCGGACACTGTCCAGTTTGATGGGACCCGGCTGGCGCGGGACTCGGCCAGTTCCACCTGAGTAGCAGTTTGAGTTTGAGCACATTTGAGCAGTGTGACAGCACCATTGAAATAACTGAGCGGGACTGTATGGGCAGTAAACCCATCTCTAGACTAAAACTTTCGATTCAAGAAAACTCAACTACGGAGATTGGAACTTTTCACTTTTTTCATAGTAAAATTGCTATTGCTTTCAATAGGAGACAGACCCAAAGTTTATCTTTTGATATGTTGTGCCTTTCTTGTAGCTCTATTGATATTTATAAAGCTTTTCGTTCAGAAAATTAGAATTCTTTGTTAGTTTTTTATTCTACATAAAATTGCATGTCTTCTTGTGCCTAAAAACCATTAAAATGGCACGGCTCATTGGTTTTATGAATCATTCTTAGCTGACTGTGTAACAATATGTGTAACAGAGATGATAAAAAAGACTCAAAAAATTCCTAATTTTCTGAACGAAAAGCTTTATGAATATTAACAGAGCTATAAGAAAGGCACAACATATCAAAAGATGAACACTGGGTTTAGGAGGATAGGAGGCAGCGCAGCGATAGGAGGCAGCGCAAGCAATAACGATTTTATTATGAAAAAAGTGAAAAAAGTTGCCATCTCCGTAGTGTATTTTCCAGAAAAATCCTGCCTCCTTAACTTTTTCTAAGAAACGTTTAGTTCGAACTCTAAACAGTGCCAGACAAAGCCGCCAATAAGCCAACCTGATAGCGAGTCCGGCCGCTGCCAACAAAGTTCAGCTTGCAGCCGAGCCGGCCGCCCTGCTCGGCCAGGAACGCCTTGGCCCGCTGCTCGCAGTCTGTCAGGCCGGACACGGCCTCGTCGTATTCGCCGAGCACGCCGCGCTCCGGTATGATGACGCCTTCGCGTTTGGCTCGCTCGTTGTCGAATGAGCCGCGCAGGCCGCGAACAGTTGGCAGCAGGCTGGGGAACCGGCCGCCAGATTCTGTCGGGTTGATCAGCTGGCGCAGCAGCTCCGAACTGGGGTGGGTAGCCGGTCAGGGGTTGCAGAGGTTGCGCTGGGGAATTCCTGCTGATTTCCCGCGGGAATCCCCTTTTTGGTTATCTATCGGGGAATCCCCCTAACTCTGGGTTTCAGATTGAAGAAATTCATTCCGAGTTATTTTTATTGGGAATTTCCCCTCGGGTAATTTCTTCTGGAGATTTCCCCTCGGGTAATTTCTATTAAGAATTTTCCCTCGGGTAATTTCTATTGGGGATTTCCCTTCCGGTTATTTTTATTGGGGATTTCCCTTCGGGTTATTTTTATTGGGGCATTCTCCTCAGGTAATTTCCGTTGGGGATTTCCCCTTGGGTAATTTCCATTGGGGATTCTCCATCGGATTTTTATTATGGATTTCCCCTCGGGTAATTTCTACTTGGGAATTCCCCTCAGGTTATTTCTATTGGGGCATTCCCGTTGGTTTATTTCTATTGGGGAATTCCCCGGTTTCCCAGGTGCTTGCATTAGGAGGCATTGCCTTCGGGTTTTCTAGATAGATAGGGTCTTTTCATAGTGAGTGGTTAAGCTACTGAAACACTGGAGACGATCGACCCAAGCGAGGCTTCAAAGACTCACTCGAACAGTTTCCTTTCAGCCAGGCCAGCCATCAGCCGGCAGGCGGCTTCAAAGCCGGCCAACAGTCCCAGGAAGTCTTCAATCTTGCGCTTGTGATGATGGGGCTCAAGGGCTCGGTCCTTTCGTGCCCCTTTCCCAGACTCGGGTTCGTGTACTGACCCTGGCTACGGTCCTCCACTGACACGCGTACGACGCGGTGTCCGTCGGGACTAGGCTGTTCGAGCGTACGACGCACGACAGCCTACAGACTTGCGTACGACGCAGAGCTGCTTGGGGTGGGACCGGCGTACGACGCAGTTAATCCCTCTAAGGTGCCTAGTACAGATGCAGACCCAAATGACGTGCAAATTGGAAGGCTTACCAGCCGCGATTTCAGTCGTACAAGAAACAGCGCCGTCAGAGCAGTGGTGATCTCGATATTCTTTACTTATATATTTGTCTAGCAATTCGGCGAGGAATAGCAATTCCGCAACCAACGCTGGCACAATCGCCGAGGAGCCACGAAGACAACGAGAATGGGGTCTCACGGGGCTCTGAATAAATAGGCAGCAAACTGGGGGTTGAGGGCGCGGGATAAAGGCAGAAAAGGGGGCTTAGACATCAGCCAAGGCAACGCATGAGCTGTACCAGCCAATCGCCGGGGCGCAGCACGGCAGACTGGGACTGGCAGCCAATCACAAACAGGGGCGGGGCAGCAAAGCTAACAAAATAATGGGCGGGGTCGCACAGGGGGGGGGGTCGCACGCAGAGCATGGGGGGTTGACTCAACAGAAAAGGTCTAGGCAGGGAGGGGAGGGGTACGCACGCGCAGAAGTGCAGGTGGGTGAGTCAGAAAATATCTAAGGAGGGGGGAGGGGGAGAGGACGGCCCACTGGCCCGGTGCAGCAACTTAGCAAAGAGCACACTGTCATAACACATTCATGACACTCCCTCCCCCTAGACAAAAGTTCGAGTTCGAAAAGTCGAATATTGAAATGATGCTACTATAACAAAAAAAATTGAACAGAGGAACAAACCGCATTTGAAAAATATTTTGGACTCGCATGGCAACTAGTTCGAACAAAAAACAAAACCGCAGTGATTATACCGTTTAAAAATGACGAAGAAACCTTCAACATAGGATAGTGAGTACGCATCATTGGGAAGCAAAACGCAAATTTTGGGAAAAACTCACTTTAACAAAAACGCTGAAGTTCGAAAAAAACGCTAAATGTTAACAAAAAAAAAAAAAATGAAACCGTCAAACATTTACTCTCACAAGTAATACTAGCACTGCTTCCCTGCATCCCGCCGAGTACGGCCGTCGCTCTGGTGCCTCGTCTCCCTGTCGCTACTGTCGCCGGTTGCTCTGGTCGCTCTGCGCTGGTCGTCGAGTCCTGCGGTTGCTGCACAGCCGTGTCGCTCCGTCAGCACCCGTTAAGGCCGGTCCACCTCCGCTCCGCTGTCCCTGGGTCTGCACTGCAAAGTCCCTAGCCCCAAAGTCCCTAGGAAGACATAGCCTCAGTCAGAGCACGAATCCCACAGCCTACGGAGGGCACCCAGGACCAAACCCTGGCGTCGCAGGTCGAACAGCGGGAACACCACCATCACCGACATGTAGACAGCTTGACACGCTTGGCGACTCCACCGACGAACTCCGTGCCCCGGATACTTGCGACCGTCTCGCTCCAAGTAGCCCAGGATCTGCAGCATCAACTCCGGACCGAATTCCTTGAAATCCACCAAGGCAGTGGCGCACTTCCCCTTCAGGGCTAGCAGCACCTCAAAGATGCCCCACGAGTCGCCCTTCCGCATTGCCTGATGCAGTTTCTTCCGACTGGGTCCTACGTTCTCGAGTTCCGCGACGGTCACTGGTCGGCACGGTCTTGTCTGAAGCCGGTACGCTCTCTGCAGGTATTCTTCAATCAGGTTTCTACATCCGGCACAATCTTCCTCCGCTTCCCATGACGTCTCAAGCTCCTCTACACCGGCCCACTGCAGCAGATACTCCGCTCCTCGCTCCGTGACTCGTACTCCTAAGACCTTCTCGACCTCGTACTCCTCCGGCAGTGTCTCACTCGCCTCGTTCATCTCTTCGTCCTGCTCATCGTCTGAGGCCTCCTCACTTGCCTCCATCTTGACGTGCTCCTCATCCCTCCTCGCCTGTTCTCTCTCGTACGCCTCCTCAGCTAATCGGTCGCTCTCTTGTAGTCTTTCTATCTCTTCTCGGAGATCGTCGGGCATGTCGTCATCCTCTAACATTCCTTCTGCGAGCCGAAGCATCTCATCCCGGTCACGAACAGCATTTCCAAAGATATCGTACAGCTTTCTAAGGAACGGACACGACAGTATTCGGTACGCCTCTTCGCACTCCTGGAATCTCTTCCGCGTCTCCTCTGTTGCGCTCTTGTCTGGGTGCAGTTCGCGTGCTCGACCGTAGAACGCTTTCCGAATCTGTGCCGCAGACGCCCACAGCTGCACTCCAAGACACTCGTAGAGGTCCGCCATCTGTAACAGTCCGGCCTAACTCCGATGAGCAATGAGACACGCACGACATGAACCTCCCTTCCCCCTTGGCTATCCAAGCGCCGTACACCGGACCCTTCTTCAGTAGTGGTACACCGGGACCCCAAACCGATCTGGCGGTCGCCGCAGACGTCTTGGTCGCCCTGCTTCCTCCTGTGCCGTCCTCACTTCCTGCTCGGGTACGTTGGCGTCGTTCGGCTCTGCCTCATCCTCTTCGTTTTGCTCCTCGTCGTACCGCGCCTCATCAAAGTGCTCTTCTTCGTCATCGTCTGCTTCTGGACGCTCAGGTCCGGGCTCACGGTCTCCGGCCAGATTTCGGGTGTCCGGCGGAGCGTGATCTCTTGGATCTTGAAACCGCAGCTGAAGATCTTCAAACTCTTCATCTTCCTGCTCGGATTCCGGGTCCTGCGGCCCTCGCGCTGCGGTCCACCTCTGGGTCTCGCCCCGTTGCACTCTCTGCCTTCGGCTTCGTCCAGCAGCGGAGTTACCGCGTCGCGGTCTGGTTTTTCTCGAACTGGCCCTCCCAATTTCCTCTCTTGTCTCTTGACCGTCTGCCGCCTCCGTCTGAACCTGAACCGGCCGGAGATTGTTGAAGTGCACCACCTTGGTCTTCTGCGGCTGTGTCGGATCCTGCACTCGGTACAACGCATCTGACAGCTTCTCCAGGACCTTCACTGGGCCGCGCCAGTTGATATGGAACTTGCTCTTCTCTCCCATCTCCAAGCACGGATAGTACAGCAAGACAGAGTCGCCCTTCTGAATCGCTTTGCCCTTCACTTTCCGATCGTAATTCATTTTCTGCCGTCGCTGAACCGTCTCGCGTCCTTCTCGAATGCGTTCATGGGCATGAAGCAGGTTCTGCTGGATCTCTTGCACAAACAAGGGATAGCTGTCCGTCTTTCGCCTAAGGTCCTCTGGTTCGAATCCCAGCGGCATCTCCTGACCATGCAGCATGTAGTAGGGCGTGTAACCGGTGGACGCCTGGACCGTCGATCGATAAGCCATCAAGGCACTTGGCAGGTACTCCTCCCAGGCGTTCTGACCCTTCTGTACCAGATACGTGCGCAAACTGTTCTTCAGGAACCCGTTAAATCGTTCCACCTGTCCGTTGCCACTCGGGTGGTAGGCGCTCGTCCTGGTCTTCTTCACACCCAACAGCTCGCACAGCTTCCTGACGATCCCCGACTCAAAGTTCCTTCCTTGGTCTGAGTGAAGTACCCGGGGGCACCCGTGATTGGCAATCCAGCGTTCGAATAGCACCCTTGCGATCGTTGCCGCCTTCTGGTTCCGGATGGCATAAGCGTCAGGCCACTTTGAGAACGCATCTTGCACCGTGAGGATGTAGAAGTTTCCTTTCTTGCTCCGTGGCAGCGGCCCGATGACGTCTGTCATCACGATATCGAATGGGCTTGAACTCGGAATCGGCTCCATCGGTGCAATTGGTTTCTTGCCAGCCTTGGCCTTGGTGCAGTCCAAACAGGCTTTTACGTGCTCTTCGACCTCGCGGCCAAGTCCCGGCCTCCAAAACGATTGCCGCACCTTCTCCTTGGTCTTGAAAATCCCAACGTGCCCTCCACTCCGTCCACCATGAGCTTCTTCCAGCACCGCTCTCAGCATATTCCGTGGCAACACCACTTGCGGCTGACGTCCACTGGCCGTATGACACAGCAACACCTCACTGTCCGACACCTCAAGGTCACGACGTCTTTCGACAATCCTCCTTGCCGTCGGTGATATGCGTCGCAAATGCTCTTCGGTTATCTCTCCGTCGCCGTGTGCCAGCAGCTCCATCGCCTGACGAATGTCGCTGTCCATCTTCTGGCTCTCTCTGATCTCCTCCGAGGTCCACCTCTGCAATCCCAACGCGTTCACACCGATCTGCTCTTGTGCACATCCAGGACAACTCTCGCTTCCTTGATGGCGCCGACGTGGCTTCCTGGATAGAGCGTCCGCGTGTTGATGTTTCACTCCCGGACGATGTTCGATGCGATACCTGTACGGAGCCAAGAGTTCCAGCCATCTGGCCAGTTGTCCTTCTACGTCCCGCAGCGAATGCAGCCACTTCAAGCTGCTGTGATCGGTGCGCACTAGAAACTCTCGCCCCATCAGGTAATAACGAAACTTCTGTACGAAAAACACCACGGCCAGCAACTCGACTCGTGTCGTGCAGTAATTCCGTTCTTCTCGCGACAACGTCCTGCTTCCGTAAGCTATTACCTTCTCACTCCCATCTTTCTGCACCTGCGAAAGCACAGCGCCAATTCCTTCTTTTGTGCTACCGTCTGTGTCTAAAACGAATTCTCCAGCGTCCTCCGCAAAGTTTGGAAACGCCATGACCTCAGATCCCTGCAACCTTTCCTTCAGGGCCTCGAATGCGGCTTGACACTCCTTATCCCAGCTCCACGGGCAATCATTTCGGGTCCGTCGCAGCATCGGCTCAGCAATGCGGGAAAAATCTGCGATGAATTGCCGGTAATACCCGCACAGTCCCAGGAATGACCTTACTTCCTTCACATTCCTCGGAGTTGGCCAGTCACGAATTTCGGCAATCTTTTCTGGACTCGTGGCGATCCCATCAGCTGACACTACGTGTCCCAGGAAGGTCACTGACTTCAGCAGGAATGCGCACTTCTTCGGCTTCAGTTTGATGTTCGCTGCTCGCAACCGTCGAAAAACCGTTTGCAACCGTTCCAGGTGCTCTTCCACCGTTCGTGACCACACTAGCAGGTCGTCCAGATACACCAAACACGTCTTCCAGCACAACTTCCCCAACACCACATTCATTAGCCGGCTGAATGAAGCCGGTGCATTTGTCAATCCAAATGGCATAACGTTCCAGGCGTACTGCTGTACCCGGTGTGAAACGCCAAAGGCCGTCTTTAGTCTGTCGCTGGGTTCCACCGCCATCTGCCAGTATCCCGACTGCATGTCCATGGTCGAAAAAATCTTGGCACCGCCTAGGCTCTCCAACAGGTCATCTGTCCTGGGCAACGGCACTGCATCCTTCTTGGTCACTTCATTCAGTTTCCGGTAGTCACAACAGAACCTCAGGGAACCGTCCTTCTTTTTCACGCACACCACCGGAGAGCACCATGGGGACTGGACCTCGCTGATTCTCCCAGCTTCCAGCAAGTCATCCAACTCCTCGTCCACTTCCTGCCGCAGGTACGGGGGAATCCGCCTCGCCGCTTCTTTCACAGGCCTGGCATCTCCAGTGTCGATCTCGTGCTTCATCACCGTCGTACAGCCGAGATCCTTGGAGTCCTTAGCAAAGACAGCCCGATGTTGGGAAATCAGCTCCCTGAAGTCGGCTTCCTCCTCCTCCGACAGGCCACACGAACCCCACTCGCGGAATTCTTCGATCGGGTCCCATGCCTCCGCTTCATTCTTGGCCTCTACGTCGTCGTCCAAGCGCACCACGTTGATACCTCCGTTCGGTTCCAAAGGAATAAACCAGCCAATCGTCTCTCCTTTCTTGACCCTCTTCCTACAACTGGACGTATTCAGCAATCTCATCGGCAGCCGTCCATCCACGCCGGGCGCTACCAGAGCTCGAGCCAGCGCCAAATCCTTCTCAGAGGCCTTCACTGACTTTTCTTCCGTTATGCCGACAGATCCGCAGTTTCTTGCGCCCTTTTTCTCTACCCTGGCTGGCATGATCACTTCTTGCGCCGGTTCCAGGAATACCGTTGTCTCGGCTTTGATTCGACACACCACGGGCAGCTCGCCTTTCTGCCGTATCGGAACTCTAACATCGCCCACTCGAAAGACAAACTCTGAATAGTTGATGACGCAACGATGCTGTTTGAAAAATTCGGACCCGAGAATGACGTCATAGCGCAATCCGTCCACTACAAAGAAATTCGCTGACCACCGCTCGCCGCCAATCTCCACGTCCAGCACAATACAGCCTCTCATCCTCATCGCACCTCCATTGGCCGTTGAAAGGGCCCCGTCCATCATCGTCAGTCTCTCTCTCACTTCTTGCGGCAGCCTCAGGAAAACATCACAGCTCAGCACTGACACACTCGCACCACTGTCTAACAGCAGAGCCACTGGCTTGCCGGAAACCGCACCGGAAATAAAAACTGTCAAGGGCTCCGTTGATACCGACGAACCCCCCTCTTGAACCAGGTTGCTCTTTAAATTCCCATCACCAGAGACGCACTTGGATTTATTTACAGAGTTAGTGCCCAACCCCGGTTCCTCGCTCCTGGGAGACTTCACTTCCTGGCAGGGTCCCGACTCTCCCCGGTCGGTCCCCTCGGCCCGTTTCCCGACTTCGGACACTTGAAGGATAGGTGGCCTTCACCGTTGCACTTGTGACATCGTACTGGCGATTTCCCGTTTTCACTCTTCTGACTGGTCTTCTTCGGACACTTTGATGAGATATGGCCCCACTCTCGACATGAAAAACACTGCACAGCCTTCCGACTCGCCGGGGTCGGCTCTGCCGCTTCTTCAGACCTCCGCTCCTCCATCTCTTTCATTCGCATCTCCATGGCCGCCAGCTGTTTTCGAAGCATCTCGACCTCACTGCTTTCGGAAGCCTCCTTTCGGGTTTCGGTCGTGACAGCGCAAACGGCTCTTTTCGATACCTGACCTGGTGGACCATGACTTGCCCTAACCGCCGCTTCCAGCTGATGCACCAGACGCATTGCGTCCGCTAACGTATCCGGCTGGCTCATGTACAGTCGCTCACGCACAGCCACCCCCGCACGGACGCCTCGCATAAATCGCTCTTTCGCAAGATCATCGCGCACATCGGCAGGCGCATCAGGAAAGGCGTTTGCGACCAACTCAATCACAGCTTCAGAGAAATCTTCTACCGACTCCTTCTCGCTCTGCTCTCTATTGCTCAGTTCTGTGCGGTAGTCGACGACGGTACGGTGCATAGTGAACCTATCCCTCAAGGCCTGGGTAAATTCTTCGAACTGCAGGTCGTCATCAAGGTTCATGTTGTCAACAACTTGGAAGGTGCTGAAGTCTAGGTTGCTGAGCAACTGAGCGCGCCGATTCTGCATCGGAATCTGCATGGCATCGCAATAAGCTACGAAGAGCCTCAACCACTTCACGAAATTCATTCCTGGAGCATACTTCACCGGCCTCTGAATCCTGAGGGCACCCGCTTGCTGCATGTTCTGCTGAATCTGGGCAGTCAAGGCGGCGACCAGATCATTAACACCAAAGGCTCCAGCAGCACCTCCAGCCGCACCTTCAGCCGCACCTCCAGCCGCACCTCCAGCAGCACCTCCAGCCGCACCTCCAGCCGCACCTCCGGCAGCACCTCCAGCAGCACCTCCAGCCGCACCTCCAGCCGCACCTCCAGCAGCACCTCCAGCATCCATACCACGGCGTCACAGTTTCTAACCTTAATTTCTCACAATATTCCGCGCCTCGAGCTTTCTTCCTTACTTAGTCTTCCACAGCGCAGGGTCCCACCAAGGATGCCAATGGTAATTTCTCAGGTAATTTCCGTTGGGGATTTCCCCTTGGGTAATTTCCATTGGGGATTCTCCATCGGATTTTTATTATGGATTTCCCCTCGGGTAATTTCTACTTGGGAATTCCCCTCAGGTTATTTCTATTGGGGCATTCCCGTTGGTTTATTTCTATTGGGGAATTCCCCGGTTTCCCAGGTGCTTGCATTAGGAGGCATTGCCTTCGGGTTTTCTAGATAGATAGGGTCTTTTCATAGTGAGTGGTTAAGCTACTGAAACACTGGAGACGATCGACCCAAGCGAGGCTTCAAAGACTCACTCGAACAGTTTCCTTTCAGCCAGGCCAGCCATCAGCCGGCAGGCGGCTTCAAAGCCGGCCAACAGTCCCAGGAAGTCTTCAATCTTGCGCTTATTGTATTGCACAGCTTCGAACAGCACAGCCCGCTGATCCGGATGGTCCGTGCCGGCAGGCCGGCAGCCGAACACGTGCATCTTAGCCGTCAGCTTCTCTAAATCTGGCAGCTTCTTCAGGCCGGCTGATAATTCCTGGCAGACTTGTCGATCGGCCGACACCAGTTCAGCGACGGCCTCCTGGCGGCGTTGGATCGCTTCCGGATGGCAGAGCGGAGCGCACAGCCACTGCTGCAGCAGCCGCTTGCCGAAGGCCGTGCCGCAGCGGTCCAGCCGGCTGTACAGGGTGGCCTCAGATGACCCGCCGCCTCCTCTCTGCTGCTCAGCGAAGACATCCAGATTGGCCAGCGCGATGCCGTCAAGCACAGCGTGAGTCTGGCTGGCGTAGAATGGCGGCGCATCAGCTGCTTTCATCTCGGCCTCATCAGCGCCAGCCTCATCGGCAGCTGAGCCGGAGTCTGCCGGCCTGTAGACGGCGAAGTTGCGCATAGACAGCACGTCGTGATCGATGAGGCAGCGGCTCAGGTAGTGCACCAGGCCGCCAAGGGCGCTCACTCCGAGCTCCCACTGTCTGGCCGCGGTCCGGCCAAGGCTGTCCGACTCGCATAGCAACGGTTGCAGACCCTCGGGCCAGGCGAACTTGCCGTTATCAACAAAGTAAGGCGCCTCGGCCAGGTGTGCCAGGCACCGGCCGCTGTCCCAGAACTCGCGGCCGGGCGTCAGCGCCTCTTTCGGCACGGCGCGGAGGCAGCCGTTCAGGATGGCCAGAGTGGCCGGGCGGAGTCGGCCGCGCTCGTGCAGCAGCTGGGCAGGCGGATGGTGCGCTATGAGGGTGCGCAGCCGGGAGCAGTGGCAGTCGTCGGCGAACTGTCCCACCTGCGCCAATGGGGTTGGCAAAATTTAGTTTGTACTTTGTTAGTGCAATTCCAGTGCGTTCCTTGACGTCCTTGAAGCACGATTTGAAGTAGGATCCCAAAAACAGTTTTTGTCTGCCACTAACAAACTAGGGGTTGTAGCCCAGTGCTTAGAGCGTTTTACTCACGAGTAACGACTTGAAGGTCCGGGGTTCGATTCGCGATCCTACTGGAACAATTTGTGTCCTTGAGCAAGACACTTAACTCTGCATTGCTTCAGTTCACCCAGTTGTAAAATGGGTGCCAGCATTAGCTGGGGTAATTGAGGGTGTGTGTGTGTGTGTGTGTGGCGACCCCCCAGTCCTTGGACTGAACAGTCGTACGCAGCCTTCAGATGCGGCGCGCAATAGCTGCGGCTGAGCTGTCGGTTGCACATCTGACCATTGTGGCAATTATTATTATCTGCCACGATAGTTTTAATCCAGCATTAATATAGCATTTTCTAAGCATATTGAGCCTAGGAGCAATCTTTAGTTAATGAGTGAATTTAGCTATTGAAGACTTGTTTCTCATTGTCTATGGCCTAAAGGGGGGTCTGTGAAGCAGCCATAGATACTAGAAACATTAGCTAACTCTAAGAGGCTAAGAGGCTAAGATGTTGTCTATGGCCAAGAGCTATAGAAATAGCTTATCGCAAAATCATAACGTAAAGATTGAACTCGAACTTTAGGGGTTAGCGAAATGGGCGGCAACGCCTCCTCGCTGTTTCCGGACGCACGGAGCCCCCTGCAGCTAAGTCAAGTAAGTGTTCAATAGAAAAATTGAAAAAAGGTCAAGTAAAACACAAACTTATTACTCACCCAAACTTGACCAATAGTAGTATCGACAAATGCGACGCCAAATTGCAGCGAAACCTGCTGTTGCGTTGAGTCAGAATCCGCCGACCCGGCGTTACATTGAACAGCCTCCTTCACAGCTAGAAGGTACTGCGCCTTAGTTACCAGGGCGTCACCGTCCCAGTGCGAGGCCAGGCGGGTGCCAGGCGTGGTCACGCGACAGATTTCGCGGCGCATCACCTGGCAGAGCGATTAGAAAGTTTTAACCATCGTTATAATAAACTCCAGTGCCTGAGTTGAGAACCCTACTCCCCATTGCCTGAGTTGAGAACCCTACTCCCCATTTCCTGAGTTGAGTACCCTACTCCCCATTGCCTAAGTTGAGAACCCTACTCCCCATTTCCTGAGTTGAGAACCCTACTCCCCATTTCCTGAGTTGAGTACCCTACTCCCCATTGCCTGAGTTGAGAACCCTACTCCCCAGTGCCTGAGTTGAGAACCCTACTCCCCAGTGCCTAAGTTGAGAACCCTACTCCCCATTGCAGTTGAGAACTCTACTCTCCAGTGCCTAAGTTGAGAACCCTACTCCCCATTGCCTGAGTTGAGAACCCTACTCCCCATTGCCTGAGTTGAGAACCCTACTCCCCAGTGCCTGAGTTGAGAACCCTACTCCCCATTGCCTGAGTTGAGAACCCTACTCCCCAGTGCCTGAGTTGAGTACCCTACTCCCCAGTGCCTGAGTTGAGAACCCTACTCCCCATTGCCTGAGTTGAGAACCCTACTCCCCATTGCCTGAGTTGAGAACCCTACTCCCCAGTGCCTGAGTTGAGTACCCTACTCCCCAGTGCCTGAGTTGAGAACCCTACTCCCCATTGCCTGAGTTGAGAACCCTACTCCCCAGTGCCTGAGTTGAGTACCCTACTCCCCAGTGCCTGAGTTGAGAACCCTACTCCCCATTGCCTGAGTTGAGAACCCTACTCCCATTGCCTGAGTTGAGAACCCTACTCCCCAGTGCCTGAGTTGAGTACCCTACTCCCCAGTGCCTGAGTTGAGAACCCTACTCCCCATTGCCTGAGTTGAGAACCCTACTCCCCAGTGCCTGAGTTGAGAACCCTACTCCCCAGTGCCTGAGTTGAGAACCCTACTCCCCATTGCCTGAGTTGAGAACCCTACTCCCCAGTGCCTGAGTTGAGAACCCTACTCCCCAGTGCCTGAGTTGAGTACCCTACTCCCCAGTGCCTAAGTTGAGAACCCTACTCCCCATTGCAGTTGAGAACTCTACTCCCCAGTGCCTAAGTTGAGAACCCTACTCCCCATTGCAGTTGAGAACTCTACTCTCCAGTGCCTGAGTTGAGTACTCTACTCCCCATTGCCTGAGTTGAGAACCCTACTCCCCAGTGCCAAAGTTGAATTCCCAACTACAGTGCCTGAGTTGCATACCCTCCTCCCCCAGTGTCTGAGTCGTCTGCCTCAGGCCATCTACGCAAACCATAAAAAAATTACCTTCTCCTTTCCCGGCCTGCCTCGCGTCCTCTCCTGCATCTGATCGGGCGTCTCAGTCTGCTCAACCCTGGCCACTTTGTAGCCTTTCTGCACCAGCGAATCGGCCATGCGACCAAATGAGACCTCAGGAAAGCCGGAATGAGCGTAAGCGCCGCGCATGTAGGACAAATTGAGCTCCTGCACGCCAAGCACCGCGTCCATATGGTAGAGCTCATAGAATTTGCCAACTTTAAAGAATAGCACCGTGTCGAAATGGCGCGACTTCAGTTCCCACCACTGACGCATGGCCGGAGTCACCTGTGGGTAATAGATGAAAATTTGTGAAATATAAATGATGATTGACTATAAACAGCTTTTATAGTTAATTTAGCTGTATATATACTACTTACTACAAATATTAAATCCAAGAAATTAAATACTGTATTGAGGGTTTTAATTATAAATTAATATTTAATTGATTACACCCACCCCAATTAGGCCAGATGTGCAACCGACAGCTCAGCCGCAGCCATTGCGCGGCGCATCTGAAGGCTGCGTACGGCTGTTCAGTCCAAGGACTGGGGGGTCGCCACACACCCTCAGTTACCCCAGTTAATGCTGGCACCCATTTTACAGCTGGGTGAGCTGAAGCAATGCAGAGTGAAGTGTCTTGCTCAAGGACACAGATTGTTCTAAGTGGGCCGAGAATCGAACCCCCGACCTTTTAGTCGTGAGTCCGACGCTCTAACCAGCAGGCAACAAGCCTTTTAACCCCTTTAGGGACTTAAGATACTTCAAGAATCGTTTAACTGTCAATAAAGTGTTTCTGTAGATTCTACGACAATTTATGAGCCTGCTTTTGCTGGCCATCGAAGGAAGAAAGTCCCATTTTTAAGGTAAAGAAAGAAAAATTATTTAGTTTTTAAATCATACAAGTTCTACTCCTAGCCAGAAGCTCCTGGCCCAGAAGGCCCAGGAGGCCCTGGCCTCCTATCTAGAAGCTCTACTACCCTGAAGCTCTACTACCCTGAAGCTCTACTACCCTGAAGCTCTACTGCCCTGAAGCTCTACTACCCTGAAGCTCTACTACCCTGAAGCTTTACTGCCCTGAAGCTCTACTACCCTGAAGCTCTACTACCCTGAAGCTCTACTACCCTGAAGCTCTACTACCCTGAAGCTCTACTACCCTGAAGCTCTACTACCCTGAAGCTCTACTACCCTGAAGCTCTACTACCCTGAAGCTCTACTACCCTGAAGCTCTACTACCCTGAAGCTCTACTACCCTGAAGCTCTACTACCCTGAAGCTCTACTACCCTGAAGCTCTACTACCCTGAAGCTCTACTACCCTGAAGCTCTACAAGCTCGGCTTTTAAGCTGTATTCATCCTGTAAGCTCTACTTCAACACACGAAGCGGGCTGACCTACCTGAGTATAATACCTCTCCGGCACTAGCAGGGTTCGGCCGTCATATTCAGGATTGTCCGGCCGCCGGCCAGCCGAATCTCGGATCCGCTCGGGCCGCAACCAGTCCAGCTTGAGGTGATCCCAGATCTGCTGCTGGCCGCCGCCCAGCTGCACATCGTCATCATCGGCGGCACCAGCCGAGGCAAGCGTTGACCGATCCAGTGCCGACGCTGAGAAGCTGGCCTCGCCATCGGATGAGGCAACAGACGCCGGGCTGAAAGCTGCCAGCCTGCTCAGACCGCTGCCCGGCTTGCGGGCTGGCGTAGTCTTCGTTGTTGAAGCAATCGACGTGTCGGCAAGTGTTTTAGGATTTTTCTGCTTTTTCTTGTCGGCTGCGGCAGCTTTGCGACGCCTGGATGGCGGGCTGACATTCTCCAGGTCGCTGCCAGAATCGGCACTGCTGTCGGCTGAATCTTCTTCTGAAGCATCGTCTTCTTCTTCTTCTGCAGATTCCTCAGACGATGAAGTCCCACTTTTTCCTGGAGAGTAGTCTGTAATGTAGCAGTAGTAAGCGCATTGAATTAATTGACAAATAGCAACATTTAGGATTATTTCTAGAAAATATCACTTTAGCTACTTTTCAAATGTAGCAATACATTTTAAGCAGACCCGCTAAATTAGACTGTCTTAGACTCGGAATTATCTATCAGTATCAAAAGAGACAGTTTCTGTAGTAAAACTAGGAAAAATCGTGTACAAAAGCCGAGGTTGCCAGGAAAATGTGCGGCAAGAAAGGTACCAGCTCAGGACAGAATTTCAGCAGCTGTCTAATTTTACTATTAAAATCAATTAATGAGCTTAAGTATACTAATACACTTATTTATTCGGTTAGGCTGCATAAAGATTTGTATTTAAAAAACTTTTACCAACTGACTAGCAATCAGCGCCCCCCGTTTGATTTTTTTAATAAACTACATGTAGCTTCTCTTTGCAATAACCTCAGCAATCCGTCTGTCTGTCTGTCTGTCTGTCTGTCTTTCTGTCTTTCTTGTCTGTCTGTGTGTCTTAGTGTCTGTCTGTCTGTCTGTCTGTCTGTGTGTCTTAGTGTCTGTCTGTCTGTCTGTCTCTGTCTGTCTGTCTGTCTGTCTGTCTGTCTGTCTGTCTGTCTGTCTGTCTGTCTGTCTGTCTGTCTGTCTGTGTGTCTGTCTGTGTGTCTGTCTGTCTGTCTCTGTCTGTCTGTCTGTCTGTCTGTCTGTCTGTCTGTCTGTCTGTCTGTCTGTCTGTCTGTCTGTGTGTCTGTCTGTCTGTCTGTCTGTCTGTCTGTCTGTCTGTCTGTCTGTCTGTCTGTCTGTGTGTCTTAGTGTCTTAGTGTCTGTCTGTCTGTCTGTCTGTCTGTCTATTTGTCTGTCTGTCTGTCTGTGTGTCTGTCTGTCTGTCTGTCTGTCTGTCTGTCTGTCTGTCTGTCTGTCTGTGTGTCTTAGTGTCTGTCTTTGTGTCTGTCTTAGTGTCTGTCTGTCTGTCTGTCTGTCTGTCTGTCTGTCTGTCTTAGTGTCTGTCTGTCTGTCTGTCTGTCTGTCTGTCTGTCTGTCTGTCTGTCTGTCTGTCTGTCTGTCTGTCTGTGATTTTTTTCGAGAACCGTCTGGTCGATTTTTTTCACATTAACTTAAAAAAATTGTAATTCTTCGGCAATCATGCATAACTTTTTTGATGAAAATTCGAATTGAAAGTGGGTCAAATATTTGAAAAAGTGTCGAAAGAAGAGTTTAAAGTTTACTTTAAAACACAAGGCCCCAATGCATACTAGCAAAGAATGATATTTTCAATGAAAAAGGTCGCTGCTTAGAGTTTTGCGAGTGTGAGAAAACTGTGGCAATTTGGCAAAGTGGCAGTTCATGAGACTGATAAAATCGAGAAGCACTTGGCTATGTCAAGCTGACTACCTCTGATTGAAATAGATTTACTAACCTTCCTAAGGCAAATGACAGCTCTGACAGGGCGTGGGCGGCGCGGCAGGGCGAGACCGCGTCACCTGCAGTGGCACCAGCGACACCATAAATGAGAGCCCAGCGACCGAGCCCGAGACCCAATCAGCAACTCAACCCAGCAGCCAGTCTCAAGAAGCCAGCAACCAAAGCACCCAGCTCAGCAGCCATGTACAAGCTCGTCTGTCTGTTCGCTCTCGTGGCCTTCGCCGCCGCCGCCTACACTCCGGAGCAGAAGAACGAGGTCGTGAACGACATCATTCACGAGGTCGTTCCCGTGATCAGCATCGACACCAACTGCCTGCAGCAAAACGGCATCAGCTCCGTGACGTGCCTGGTGAGCAACCTGATCACCTGCTTCTTCTCCAGCGGCACCAACATCAGCAAGCTGGCCACCTGCCTGGCCAGCAAGTGCGGCGGCAGCGCCATCCAGATCATCAGCTGCATCAAGCTGTAAATGCTGGATAGCTGCTTTATTTCAGATAGATTCCAAATACACTTGGCTGAGATGCAATTAGAGATGTAATGTCTACATGTGTTTAACAAGCTTTATCAATTTAATTTTTATTTCTGAAGCTACAACTCAGGATAAGGGAGGATAAAGAGCAAGCAGATCTCTTTATGCCAACGGTTTAATCGCACAGGGCTAATAAACGCACCCTCCCCAAAAACTGGAGGTGGTTAAGACAAACCCACCACAAACCGGCACACCGCCAACCAATCGCAGCCAAGCGCCCCACTTTTGCCTCCACCCTAAGAAAGAAAGATTCCCTATACGCTATTTAAACCATCGTTTCCTCAATTCGAACTAACCCGAATCCATATCCGACTCAGCCTTCGGTTCTTCATCGTCGTCCGATTCAATAACAGCCACGCGGCGCTTCTTTCTAGCTGGCAGTTTCGATGCAGGACCGGAATTCGCGTCCTAAATGGCAATTTATTAATAAATAGCAATTAAAATATCAGCAATGTTGCTTTTATATTACTCGTCACAACAAAGTAAGTAGTATGGAATGCTAATTCTAACATTCAAGAACAATAAAAATATAAACGTTAATGGCACTCTTCTTGCCTTAAATGGACATTTACACACGAACGCACTCACACAGGGTGTAAAAGCGGCCCTAGCTTTTTGGTAGTACTCTGAAGTACTCGAAGTTTGTAGTACTTACGCTCGTAATATATGGTAATATTAAATATGCAAAATTGATCTAAACAAAGAAATGAAAGAAATACATTTCGGTACTGTATGAACTACTAAAAGTAGCTTGCTAAAATACTTACTGGCGATTCCTCTCTGCCCCGTTTGCGAACAGTTGACACCGCCTCATCCGCATCTTCGTCAATGCTAGTCCCATTCGGTCCGGCATTATCCTCCTCGCCAGACGATGGCTCCTGCTGGGCCAGCAGTTTGTCTAATCTGTCGGACCGGCTAAGAGGCTGAGCATCCAGCGCCATCTTATAAGCGGCAGCAAGTTTTGGATCCTCCGGTTCCATAGACTCTCCGCAGGACATCATGCTGCGGGCCTATGCGGTCGCGTGATCCAGGGGCGGGGATCAAATCGAATGAACTGATGCTTTATAGATAGATAAATTATGTTGGATTAGAATCCATAAAGCTACTTGAAATCAGTAGTATTATCTAGCATTTTATTGCTCCCAGCTGTGAGTTGGGGTCACTTCTCTACCCCACTACACCACCTCTCATTTTATTGCTACCAGCTGTGAGTTGGGGTCACTTCTCTACTCCACTACCCCACCCTCATTTTATTGCCCCCTGTTAATTGGGGTCATTTCTCTACCCCACTACCCCACCCTCATTTTATTGCCCCCTGTTAATTGGGGTGACTTCTCAACCCTACCTTTATTTTATTGCCCCTGTTAATTGGGGTCACTTCTCAACCCCACCCCTCATTTTATTGTCCTTTTGCTCGCTGACCATGCATGTTGCCTTTAACACACACACACACACACACACACACACACAGAAAATAACCACCGGTGATATTTAGTGCTGGGGATTTAATACCTGTTCGCAATTGCCGCCAGCTAAGTCAGTCCAGAGCTGCACACAGTCGGCCGGCACCCAGGACCGGTTGGGCGGACTGTCCAAAAATTGCACGTGCACCCGGCCGGGCCGATCCGGCCGACGATTGGCTTCAAAAGTCCGGCGCCGGGTCGGATGCCGGCAGACTAGAGCGGGCCACCACGGATACGGGTCCATCCTGGCCCAGACTAAGTCGCCTTCAGCCGGCCTGCCCGGCACTTGCTGCTGCTTATCAGTCTTATCCTTCCGTTTCGGCGTCTTTGAAATTGATTTTTGCTTTTTAGCGGAAGAAGCAGACTGAGCCGGCGCTTTCAAACTTTTCGGCGTCTTTGCTGCGCCTGATGGCGAAGACAAAGCGCCAGCCGACGGCGATGCGGCGGGCCAGGGCAGCTTCTTAGCCTGGCCGCTGTTCTGCGGCGAGAAGAACTGCAGAATAGACTTCTGCGACATCTCTGGCTTCTGTTGAGCCTTTTTGCTTGTTCACCTGGGTCAATTTTTCTTATAACACCCTATAGAATTACAGCAACGTGCAGCACAACCAGCATAAATATTTTGCTTTATGCATCAGAGGCAACGGCTGAAATTTCAGAATCTTCCCTAATTCCCATTGAGAATCTTCCAATTACCATTCGAGAGTTTTCTTAAATTCTTCTTTAATAATCTTCCCTATAAGTACCCTTTGTGAATCTTCCCTAATTTTTTAAAACAATATTTCCCTATTCCTCTTTAAGAATCTTCCAAAATTTCCCTGAAAATCTTCCCTAATTCCCCATTTGAGAATCTTCCCCAATTCCCCATTTGAGAAGCTTTACCTTTTCCCCTTTGAGAATCTTCCCCAATTCCCCATTTGAGAATCTTCCCGATTCCCCTTTTGAGAATCTTCCCGATTCGCCTTTTGAGAATCTTCCCTAATTCGAGAAGCTTCACCTTTTCCTATTTGAGAATCTTCCCTAACTTCCCCTTGAGAATCTTCCCAATTCCTCTTTGAGAAGCTTCACATTTTCCCCTTTGAGAATCTTCCCCGATTCCCCATTTGAGAATCTTCCCGATTCCCCCTTTTGAGAATCTTCCCGATTTCCCCTTTTGAGAATCTTTCCCAAATTCCCATTTGAGAAGCTTCACCTTTTTTTCTCATTTGAGAATCTTCCCTATCTTCCCCTTGAGAATCTTCCCAATTCCCCTTTGAGAATCTTCCCAATTTTCATTTGAGAATCTTCCCCAATTCCCCATATGAGAAGCTTCCCAAATTCCCCCTTTGAGAATCTTCCCCAAATTCCCCTTTTAAGAATCTTCCCCAATTCCCCTTTTGAGAATCTTTCCCAAATTCCCCTTTTAAGAATCTTCCCCAATTCCCCTTTTAAGAATCTTCCCCAAATTCCCCTTTTAAGAATCTTCCCCAATTCCCCTTTTGAGAATCTTTCCCAAATTCCCCATTTGAGAAGCTTCACCTTTTCCCATTTGAGAATCTTTCCAATTCTCATTTGAGAATTTTCCCGATTCCCTTTTGAGAAGCTTCACCCTTTCCCATTTGAGAATCTTTTCAAGTCCCTTTTGAGAATCTTCCCAATTTCCATTTGAGAATCTTTCCCAATTCCCTATTTGAGAATGTTTAGCTTTTCCCATTTGAGATTTCCCTAATTTTCCTTTTGGGAATCTTCCCAATTCCCCCATTTGAGAATATTTCGCTGCCGTAGCGAATGGGATTCTCCACTTGATCAGCTTGACTATGAAGTTGACTGACAAAGTACCATATTATATAATAGTCCTAAACACGCAGGCTCAGGAGAAATAACGAAAATTGTTTGAAAGAAGTCAAAGAAAAGATTGCAAGCAACGTCAAGCGACCCGATCCATCGCGTCTAAACATTATTTTATATATTGCCATGTCAATATGCTATGGAGACAGAGATTATCAGCAACTGTAAGGGAATATTTAACGCACTGGAACACACAAAAAGCAGTGATTAACGAAGAGAAAAATGAATAAATCTGAAATAGATCCACAACATTAAAACTAACTAGTGTGAACAAAGTCAAAGCATCTATAAAACATTTTTGATGATTGATTTTCTGAATCATATTCACTATATATTTATTATATTTAGCACAAACAAAGACTCGAAGACAAGGACAATAACAACAAAGACTTGTTAAAAATAAGATGGACTAAGATTTTATTTAGTATTAGTTCCCCCACACCAAGCACACACTACTGAAAGCGTCGTGTCGAAAATAAGTAAATAATCATTATAATTAAATACAATTGAATTCATAACAGTAGAGGACACAAGTCAACACACAGCAATCCAATCCATCAGAACTGCACGCACACTCCAATACACAAATCTCAAAGTCCAACTTGGCCAACACGATCGCGCGAATCAGGCGCAGCTCGGAGCCGTACTTGAGAAACACTTCGCCAGCGGTTTGCTGAGGATTAATTCCACGCACGCTGGTGGCCGGTTTGAACTCTTCGGCTGAGAATTTTAGCACGGCGGTGAATGGAGTGGCCTCCGGCACGCTAAGCCTGGTTTGAATGGCACAGATGGCAGTGTCAATCCAGTACTGCTATGTATAATGCTGACCCTATGTTCAAAAATCCATATCAGTAACTGATTAATTTTCCACAACTTCCTATAATTCACTTCCAGTAAGTCATCAACTTCACAGGCTCTTTTAACTGCCTGGGACTACATTTATGTTAACTTTAGACTCCATCATCTCAACTACAACATGCAAATGTTGCTTGAGTAGCCAACCCCACTCAAGCCAACCCTACCCTAGGTGCTGAACTGAAGCTTTAAAACTGGCAGCATGCATTTATTTCTACTAATCATTAAATTCTTAGCTATTGAGTTACTAATATTAATAGATACAAAAAATAGATCATGTACAACCTCTAGCCTAGTGGTTAGTTTTAGACTCACTCACGACTGAAAAGTCGGGGTTCG
>NIVC01000331.1:0-5000 GCA_002269645.1 Macrostomum lignano
GTGCTACCTGCCGTCCCGACCAAAACAGAGCCTTTGCGCCATTCCCAGCTCTTTGCTCTTCCCATCCGAGTAGGGAAACTGCTCTGTCATCAGGTGGAAACTCTGTCACCCAAGGTAGGGAAACTGCTCTGTCATCCAGGTGGAATCCAGGTGGAAACTCTGTCACCCAGGTAGGGAAACTGCTCTGTCATCCAGGTGGAAACTCTGTCTCCCAGATAGGGAAACTGCTCTGTCATCCAGGTGGAAACTCTGTCATCCAGGTGGAAACTCTGTCATCCAGGTGGAAACTCTGTCTCCCAGATAGGGAAACTGCTCTGTCATCTAGGTGGAAACTCTGTCACCCAGGTAGGGAAACTGCTCTGTCATCCAAGTGGTTATCCAGGTAAAATCTCGGGCTCCTATTCTACTAAAAAGTACAAGACAGTCCAGTCAAAGGCAGATTTGCCAGCCACAGTGTCAAAGTACTTAATATAGCAAAATTTGGGTGTTTTGCACACAGCAACTGTCAGAGACAAGCGGCCCGCGGTCACGCAGTCCTTATCGCTTGGAACGCATTGGGCCGCTCGCAAGTGCGGGTTCAATCTGGCTGGGACCGGAGGCGGCCTCCGGAAACGCTCGTAGGTATGTCTTTCATATAGCCTAACGGTGAATGGGGCTTCTAAATTCTAAACAAACCAGTGGGGCAGTCTGATTTTGAATGACTCTCTGCCACCACGAGTGATGTCGTCCTGTTATGTCCACTTCTAATAAACAACTAACTAACTAACTAACTAACTAACTAACTAACTAACTAACTAACTAACTAACTAACTAACTAACTAACTAATTAACTAACCAACTAACTAACTAACTAACTAACTAACTAACTAACCAACTAACTAACTAACTAACTAACTAACTAACTAACTAACTAACCAACTAACTAACTAACTAACCAACTAACTAACTAACTAACTAACTAACTAACCAACTAACTAACTAACTAACTAACTAACTAACTAAATAAATAAATAAATAAATAAATAACTAACTAACTAACTAACTAATTATACGAGACACGTTTTGTCTTAAGTATAAATATGGAGTAAAATATTTTGAAGACATATTTCTGAAGTAGGATTAGTACATAATTCAGAGTTCCGGAAGACATTTATTTTAATTTCTACTTCGATTTTAGAAACTCTTTCCTATAATTAAGCCTCTGCACGGCTTCTGTAAACAAGCTTTAAATAGCGTTTCAACTTTCAGCGGCTTTTAGGGCTTCAGGAAACACAGCAAGCTAAAAGCCTGCGCGCAGTCTTCCTGTTTTCCTGCTTTCACTCATTTTCATCTGACAATTAATCAGCCGACTCATTCTCATCTGACACTTTATCCAACTGACTCATTCTGCTCTGATATTTTATCCAACTGACTCATTTTCATCTGACATTTTATCCAACTGACTCATTGTCATCTGACACTTTATCCAACCGACTCATTTTCATCTGACACTTTATCCAACTGACTCATTGTCATCTGACACTTTATCCAACTGACTCATTTTCATCTGACATTTTATCCAACTGACTCATTGTCATCTGACACTTTATCCAACCGACTCATTTTCATCTGACACTTTATCCAACTGACTCATTCTGCTCTGATACTTTATCCAACTGACTCATTTTCATCTGACATTTTATCCAACTGACTCATTGTCATCTGACACTTTATCCAACTGACTCATTGTCATCTGACACTTTATCCAACTGACTCATTGTCATCTGACACTTTATCCAACTGACTCATCCTCATCTGACACTTTATCCAACTGACTCATTCTGATCTGACACTAAATCCAACTGACTCATTCTGATCTGACACTTTATCCAACTGACTCATTGTCATCTGACACTTTATCCAACTGACTCATTCTGATCTGACACTTTATCCAACTGACTCATTGTCATCTGACACTTTATCCAACTGACTCATTGTCATCTGACGCTTTATCCAACTGACTCATTCTGCTCTGATATTTTATCCTAACTGACTCATGCTCATCTGACGCTTTATCCAACTGACTCATTCTGCTCTGATATTTTATCCTAACTGACTCATGCTCATCTGACACTTTATCCAACTGACTCATTGTCATCTGACACTTTATCCAACTGACTCATTCTGATCTGACACTTTATCCAACTGACTCATGCTCATCTGACGCTTTATCCAACTGACTCATTCTGCTCTGATATTTTATCCTAACTGACTCATGCTCATCTGACGCTTTATCCAACTGACTCATTCTGCTCTGACATTTTATCCTAACTGACTCATGCTCATCTGACACTTTATCCAACTGACTCATTGTCATCTGACACTTTATCCAACTGACTCATTCTGATCTGACACTAAATCCAACTGACTCATTCTGATCTGACACTTTATCCAACTGACTCATTCTGATCTGACACTTTATCCAACTGACTCATTCTGATCTGACACTAAATCCAACTGACTCATTCTGATCTGACACTTTATCCAACTGACTCATTTTCATCTGACATTTTATCCAACTGACTCATTGTCATCTGACACTTTATCCAACCGACTCATTTTCATCTGACACTTTATCCAACTGACTCATTCTGCTCTGATATTTTATCCAACTGACTCATTTTCATCTGACATTTTATCCAACTGACTCATTGTCATCTGACACTTTATCCAACTGACTCATTGTCATCTGACACTTTATCCAACTGACTCATTCTGCTCTGATATTTTATCCAACTGACTCATTTTCATCTGACATTTTATCCAACTGACTCATTGTCATCTGACACTTTATCCAACTGACTCATTGTCATCTGACACTTTATCCAACTGACTCATTGTCATCTGACACTTTATCCAACTGACTCATTGTCATCTGACACTTTATCCAACTGACTCATTGTCATCTGACGCTTTATCCAACTGACTCATTGTCATCTGACACTTTATCCAACTGACTCATTCTGATCTGACACTTTATCCAACTGACTCATTGTCATCTGACACTTTATCCAACTGACTCATTGTCATCTGACGCTTTATCCAACTGACTCATTCTGCTCTGACACTTTATCCAACTGACTCATTCTGATCTGACACTTTATCCAACTGACTCATTTTCATCTGACACTAAATCCAACTGACTCATTCTGATCTGACACTTTATCCAACTGACTCATTCTGATCTGACACTTTATCCAACTGACTCATTGTCATCTGACACTTTATCCAACTGACTCATTCTGATCTGACACTTTATCCAACTGACTCATTCTGATCTGACACTTTATCCAACTGACTCATTCTGATCTGACACTTTATCCAACTGACTCATTCTGATCTGACACTAAATCCAACTGACTCATTCTGATCTGACACTTTATCCAACTGACTCATTGTCATCTGACACTTTATCCAACTGACTCATTGTCATCTGACACTTTATCCAACTGACTCATTTTCATCTGACATTTTATCCAACTGACTCATTCTGATCTGACACTTTATCCAACTGACTCATTGTCATCTGACACTTTATCCAACTGACTCCTTCTCAGTCTCACCGGATTTCTACTCCGGTCGCTCGGCGAGCCGCCAGCCTCCTCGCCAGTCCGCATCAGCAGGGCGGTGGAGGCAGCTGCGGCGGCCACCGCATGCGGATTGGTCGGCGGTGGCCGTCTCGGCTGCCAGCTCAGACTCCGCCTCACGATGGAGTTGCACCGCTCCCTGGTGATGGTCAGCTGCTGCTCCTCATCCTCCGAGACCAGCTGCGAGGCTGGCTTATTAGCGCACGAGTTTGACACAGAGCTGGACTGGCTGCTCATGAACACCTGATCGTAGTCCTCGGCCATGGGACTGTCCATGGCGACTCTCTTCTTCAACTGCCTGTACGCTATCGGCTCATATTTCCCAGCTATGCTGCAGTGCGGCCGCGTTGGTCGGTTTTAAATAATGTCTATTGCTGTATGTGCGAATAATATGTATACAGCTAGGTATAATGTTTGTTTATTCTCTTGCTAAAGTAAAGCGCACTGCACTGCACAAGCGAATTGGATTCGGTCAGGACTGAAGCTTTTCTTAATAAGCCTGGCGCTCTCTCTCTCCTCTCTCTCCTCTCTGGCTTTGTACGTTTTTTTCTAGCTGCAACCCCCAACCGCCTCTGACCCGAATGAATGGCCGGCTGTTGTGGCAGGCAGTTGCTTGATATGCATTCTGTATTTACAGCCAAGAACCAGGTGCAGCGCCGCTCAGTGCACTGCTCTGCTTTTTCTGTCCGCTTCTCTGCCTTCGATACAGTCCCTAAAGTCTTGAGCACTGCCTGAGCGTATGGCGCGACCCATTTGAACTTGAGCTCCGAGTTTGGTATCTTATTTATTTCGAGCTGATAAAGTTCGCATTAATGCGATCGAATACTGCTTTGAAAGGTGTTGCAGAATATTAAATAGGCACCTACTGGCGCGATAAGGAAAGGAAATCCGCTTGATAAAAATACTTTTCTGTCAGACGGGAAACAGAGAAACCATTTCTTGTGGGCATTGTGTTTTGGCCGACACAGGCCTGTAAAAATAGGAATATGATAAAAATACTTTTCTGTCAGACGGGAAACAGAGAAACCATTTCTTGTGCATTGTGTTTTCTGTAAAAATAGGAATATGCCAAAGTCGGGCACTCAATCATGCTTCGCCTGTTCCCGTGGGGACAGCGCTTGGCCAAAGAGACCGAATGAACAAAGATCTGGAGTACCAAATCTCTCGATTTCAGGCTTAGTGTCTGTCTTAGTGTCTTAGTGTCTTAGTGTCTTAGTGTCTTAGTGTCTGTCTGTCTGTCTGTCTGTCTTAGTGTCTTCTGCCTGTCTGCCTTAGTGTCTGTCTGTCTGTCTGTCTGTCTGTCTGTCTGTCTGTCTGTCTGTCTGTCTGTCTGTCTGTCTGTATGTCTGTCTGTCTTAGTGTCTTCTGCCTGTC
>NIVC01000331.1:7500-32968 GCA_002269645.1 Macrostomum lignano
CTGATTGATGTAGGGATCAGACCACTTCTGATTGATGTAGGGATCAGATCCCCTGATTGATGTAGGGATCAGACCTCTCTGATTGATATAGGGATCAGACCACTTCTGATTGATGTAGGGATCAGACCACTTCTGATTGATGTAGGGATCAGACCACTTCTGATTGATGTAGGGATCAGATCCCCTGATTGATGTAGGGATCAGACCTCTCTGATTGATGTAGGGATCAGACCCTCCCTGATTGATATAGGGATCATGTAGGAATCTCCAACATTGAGAGAACGCACCATTGTGAAGCTCCTTGGCCTGGAGGGCGCCTCGGGCAGCAACGGTCGGTGACTGCGCAGCCTCGGCCCGGCAGTCGGCAGCTGCAGCTGCTGAACTCCGCCAACTGTGTTGGCAGCCGTGACCGGCTCCGGGAGGCAGCCGTTGGTGACGGACCGAATTCGATGGTGCCTTCGCTGCTGGCTGGAGGTGGACATGGCGGCGCGGCAGCGATCAACCGTGCAAGGCAGAGGCGCTGGGATATAGACGGGATGGAAACGGCAGGAGTCTTCTTCTCTCAGCCAATGGGAGCCGACTGCTCTGATTACCAATGCAAGAGGTGCAGATCTATGCAGTTCGTTTGTTTACAGCACAGACTGCCGCTGTTGCCTGTCCTTGGAGCAGGCTGAGCCCATTAATTTAGGGCCTTGTCTTAACTTGAGACAAATTTAATTCTCCATCGCCGAAACGCCTAATTTGAACAAATTCGCAGCCGAGGCTCGACTTGACTTGCAAAACACGCCGGCTGCACACGCGAACTGTACTTTTCCCTGTTCTACACTGACTACACTAATCTGTGGGAAATCCGGACTGTCAGTTGGGGAGCCGCATTAATCAAGTTACCATTGAGCATGCGTGAGCGATTTGACAGCGAGGCGATGTCGCGCAGATGCTGGATGGGGCAATAAATCAACGATGCAAATGATTTAAAAATTCCGTCAAAAACCTCTCGGAGAATGCTAGCATAAAAAGAGAATCGTGCCCGTGGACTCAGGAGGCTGCTGATTCACTGAAAAGTAATGTGATGAGAGCTGGCAAGTCTCCCCTGCCGTCATTAGCAAGTTCGGCTCGAGATCTACCCTATAATGAAGCAAAAAAAATTGATAGAGTTTTTTTGCTGTTTTTAATTAATTCTGAAAATTGATAAACACTTGGGAGGGCAAATTATTGAAAACAAGAAGTCAATTTAAAATATTTGGCTGGTTTGGGCCGGGCGTGACAAAGAAGGAAATTTTTAAATTGCCTTTCATTTTTGCCTGTGGAAAAACAGTCACGTGACTAATATCTATCTATCTATCTATCTATCTATCTATCTATCTATCTATCTATCTATCTATCTATCTATCTATCTATCTATCTATCTATCTATCTATCTATCTATCTATCTATCTATCTATCTATCTATCTATCTATCTATCTATCTATCTATCTATCTATCTATCTATCTATCTATCTATCTATCTATCTATCTATCTATCTATCTATCTATCTATCTATCTATCTATTCTCAAGTTCTAGATAACAAAACATGTGCTTAACACTCTGCTAGAAGTAGTCTTGAACAAAATCTAAAGTTTCCTACCTTCAAGTACGTTGAAATACGTATATCTCAATATTAGAACACACAGTCAACAAACTAGATGCCGAAGAGCAGAAATTATCAATAATGCAACAAAAGTATTTAAAGAAATGTTACAAACAATGAAAAATAGCACAACATTCTACCGTTGTGTTTGTTGTCAATATTTAGAATAAGAACTGCAATATTGTCAGACCCTACAATAACTACAACTTCAGAGATACAACTGTCAGACCCTACAACTGTCAGTCAACTGTCAGACTCTACAACTGTCAGACCCTACAACTGTCAGACCCTACAACTGTCAGACCCTACAACTCTTAGACCCTACAACTGTCAGACCCTAAAACTGTCAGACCCTAAAACTGTCAGACCCTACAACTGTCAGACCCTACAACTGTCAGACCCTAAAACTGTCAGACCCTACAACTGTCAGACCCTACAACTGTCAGACCCTACAACTGTCAGAGCCCTCCACACTGTCAGGCTCCGCCACTGTTCAGCTGGAAGCGCGAAGTCTCTCTAACCGTGGCGCCGTCCTCTTGCACGCAGTCGCAGGCGCAGGCCATCTCCGCGGCCTCGGCAGCCTGGCTGACGCGCCGCCTGCATCGACAGTCGCAGGCCTCCCTGGCCGAGCCGCGGCATTGACACAGCGGGCAGCCGTCCCCGGACTCCATTCAGTAGCCGAATTCCCGACACGACAGGCCGCAACCGCGGAGCCACTGGCAGCGAGGAGACGCAGGCGCGGTAGTTGTTGCAGCTGCCGCGGTTGTCGCAGTCGGCTGAGCAGTCAGCAGCCGGTCGGCCAAAGCGTTGAGTACGCTGCTCAGGTCGCTGGCTAGTTGACTCAACTTGGACACATCAGCGTCAGCGACTGCGCCTGGCAGCGCACTGTTGGAGTCTTTGTCTCTAACACTGCTGCTGCTGCTGCTGCTGCTGCTGCACATGCATTCGGGACAGCTGGCAGCCGCAGCGCCCGCCTGCACCAGCACGGCCGGGCGAACAGAACCGCAGGCAGTTTGGCAGGACGCCAAATTCCATCGGCACGCTTTGGCAGACGGCGGCGTGGACTGGCTGCCTACTACGAGTAGTTGCGGAAGCAGCAGCAGCACCACCACCGTTGGGAAATTCATTTTCTAATTTATAATTTGTCCTGATATGTGTAGAAAATATTTACGCAAGTAACTGTATTGTTTCTGCACAGACAAGTATTTTATTGATTTTTTAATGAGAGCCGCCTCTCAGCCATCTATGTACATTGAGGGACGAAGTTTAATGTACATAAGCTGAGCCACTTTTTTCACTCCCTGTCTTCTCTGCCCTCTACGCTCGTATCTCTCTTGGTGGCGGAATCCTGACCAATCGATGCGAAGCTACAATAAAGAATGTACACTGAAATAAAAGCTGAAATGTACATAGCCAAATAATCAATATCTATGACCTTTGGTCAAACAAATTATCCTGTAAAATATTGCATGTAGTGAACGATTTTTAAGTGAGTGTTTTCATCTTCTCGTAAGCAGAGAAAAATTCAGTCTAGCTGACGAATGCTCAGGGTGTATATTTGAATGTTTTTATAAGTACATTCAGAAATACTCAAGGTTGCTATGGACAAATATCCGAATTCGAATAGCTCGTATTAAAACCACAGTTTCAAATTCTCAACAATTACTTGGGTTTAATGCTATAAACACTGAATAGAAGGTTTAGTAGTTAAGGTGTTCTGATACTTGTGTAGGAAATTACTATTGAATGCTATTAAATATTTGTAAGCTGTCACCTGAATGGCTATGATTGTGACACCTCAGTATTCAAGAATAGCTGTAGGTAGAATATTATGAAGAAATAACTTTTTGAAGAAGTCGGATTTTTATCACATTTCTAATAAATTACAGATGATAAATAAGAAAATATAAGAAGACTCAAATCCAGCAGCTCATAGAGCAGTTCACAGTCAGTCTCTCGTGCCTAGCAACTGGCCTCCTCACTCAGCCCATGACCAGGGAGAGGACGGCCATGACTCCGGCTGCGATGCCCGAGCACCCGGACAGGAAGCCCTTGGTGCTGTTGTAGGGCGCCCTGCTGGCGAAGATCTGGACGAGGACAAGGATGCCTGCATTGCGGAGGGGGAGGGAGAGAAGTGCGAGCTGGACTCGAATCTCTGCAACACCAAAAATCCGACTTAAGTAGATTTAGCTTGTCAGAGTTGACTTCTCAGATCACCTCTGGGTAGGATTTCCAATTACTCATGCGATGCTTTAGTGGAGAAGCAGCGAGTATCGCAGTGTTTACAACAGCTATTAATCCCTTTTTAACCTATCTGCTTTTAATTAAAAATCCGCCAGCTAATTAAATAGCTAAATATACATTCAGCAACAGCCCACCACAAGCATGCAAAAGTACAACTACTGGTCGTAGCATGGGGGGCAATGGTCAGGATCTTTCATCGGTGGGATTTAGCATAGCACCTTTAGCACCAGGGGCTTTAGCACCAGGGGCTTTAGCACCAGGGGCTTTAGCACAAGGGGCGTTAGCATCAGGGGGCGTTAGCACCAGGGGCGTTAGCACCAGGGGGCTTTAGAACCAAGGGGCTTTAGCACCAGTGGCGACAGCACCTGAGGCGCCAGCACCATGATCATCCTGAGTAGTATATATTCTAATCATCGGTTGGATAAACTCTTGGAGACGCTGCATTGATCACCGATGCCTTGTCGGTAAGCTCACTTTGGCTGTCAATTCAATAGCAGTAATGTACATGGATGTACATGCAAGTAAAGGTACAAATCAATCATCTTACCAGCCAGAATAGCGGCCACGGCGAACACAATTAGAACAATCTTATTGTTGGCCTCGTCCACAAAGATGTAGGCCGTGATGAGCACGATGGCGCCAGTGTAGAAAAAGAAGGCCAGCACAGCCGTGGCCTGGCCGCCGGCGCTGCCCCAGCCAAACGAAGTGAACAGCAGCAGGCAGAACCCGATGACTGTGAAGAAGAAGGCCAACTTCAACCACTTACTCTGGCTGTCGAGGTCTCCCATACTGGCTTGGCTAGGAGTTGCACAATGATATAACTAACTATTGCTTCAAACAGCCGTTGTAACTGCAAACCAGAGCTGCCAATGCCTTTTATCGAGCGATTCTCGATTCCGTGCGCCCCCACCTCAGCGCCTCTGTCCATGAGGGACAACGCCCCTTTGCTTCTCTGCGCTGCTGTCTGCATACCATATGGGGACACAGGGCGAGAGGAGAGAAGAGGAGAGAGAGAGCATAGAGAGGGGAAGGAAGCTTCACGGCGTTGTCAATGACAACCGATGCAAAACTTGCACAGGAGTAGAAAGGAAGTTTTGAAAAAAGTCTTTGCCGAGAGTCGTTACCAACAGAGCGTGAGGGTGGAGCTGACAGGTAAATTGTACGTTCACCTGTAGGTGTACAGCATACTGTATTCGAGAGACGAGGACCTCAGTACAGTATCAACTTCCTACCGCACCTCCTCTCCAATGTTTACATTTTCTCTCCCTTTCATTCATTGCTGGGGTGTTCCTACAGTAAATAGCTGCATGCATTGGAATCCGAGTCGACTTATTTATGCGCTCCCATTATATATTTCTCTCAACTTTCGTGTGCAGAGTTTTGGGGGCAGCTATAATAGTTTCTCGGTCTCGGTGTTTGCTCAAATCTTTACCTGACTGGTCTCTTTTTGGCCAGCCTAATTCTGTCGGCACTTTAACAAAATAAAGCTATATAAATATGTAAAACTGCATCTCCTTCTCTGGAGATACCAGTTGCATGTACTTAATTCTGATCTTAGTACGTTACTTATGAACAAGCCATGAAATTAAAGTTATCTGTATTTCGCGAATTCGCCTCATTACGAATCTATTTTCAAAGTTTTTTCAGACTAATAAAATGATATTTTCAAACTAATAAAATGACCATATTCATGTTCACAGCTTCAATGTACATAATATGGTCTGTTGCTTGCCGCTTTTATATGCTACTTGCATTATTGGTTCATTTCATTTAAATGATACATGTATGTGAGTGAAACCAGCTGTTACCATATTTCAGTACATCGTATTTAGTATCACCTGTATTTAATCACTTTTCATACGTTGGACTAAACTCAAATCACATTTAAACACCATTAAAAGCAATTCATGGAAATGAACAATTCTTAAAAAACCGAATAACTTTTCCTGAGTTTTCAAATCTATACAAAAAACTATTTTAAATCCAATTCCAAGATGGATCTCGGGAAAAATCCTCTGCTAAGATTCTTCATTTGACAAGGAGATAGTTATGTGAATCAAACTACATCACATACACATGTCACGATTGGTGCTTGTACATATACATATGTACATCACATGTACATGTAGACAGAGTCAACTCATACAGGTTTGGGTAACCAAAACCATAAAGCTAACAATAAACAGTGCAAGAACTAAATTACCTCTCTAAAAATTGCCCTCCTAAAAAATGCCTCGCGAGCGTTTAAGGAATCATTGCTACTGTTGTTGCAGATTAGCTACATGTAATACATGTTACCTAAAGAAGCAAAATATGGTCTTAGTTTGAACAGAAATGATTCATCTGCCGATACAGTGTAGCAGATTTCCACGAGTAACACTTTAAGTTAGAGAAGTCAACTCTTTAAAGCAGTTAATAAGGAACGTAGGAACCTCTCAACTTTTATAATAAAGTAAATCTGTAACGTTGAAAGTAACGTAATTTTCGCGTCATACTTTTTGTATGACTGGCGGGATTTTAATTTACAGCGTGAAAAGTTTTTTTGCTAGCTAGCTTAGCGAGCAAGCGAGTTAAAAGTTTAATATGATTTGGCTATTGATTCAATTTCGTTTGTTCCTTTCAATTGCTGTTATTTGATGGCTCTATACTACAGTACTATTCCAGGCTATAGCATGCTAAATTATGCATGCGAAATGCTAGTCTATAATAATTTAGTCTTACACCATATCAATAAATAAAATTAGAAATTACCTGGGCAACAATGCAGCTATGAGCTATTTAAACATATGTTTATTGTGCTTTTACATTGTTTGTTGCCCTATTTCTTCAAAATTTTCTTTTTTACCTATTAGTTCTTAAATAAAACAAAGTCAATGTAATATATTTTACAGTATACAAAAAAGAATATTATAATGAATTCTAGAAAACTTGTTAAAACAATAACAATAACAATCACAAAAACAAGTATTTTGTCAAAAATAATTATAATTACCTTGATCAGTTTTTTTGAAATTTTATGTCTTTTTAGGAATATAATTTTTGTTTGATTTGGTTTAACTTTTGTTTAAAATTTAAATAGATCAGAATTATTTTAATATGTGATTCATTTGCACTTTATCTTTGTTTGAATTTTAATGGTTTTTGCATTTGTTTAGAAAGAAATTTAAAATTTTGTTTAGAAAATTTAAATATGTTATTTCAGTAGTCCTTGCTATTCTTAATTATTTGATTGGGAATAAATTGAATAAATAAATATGTATATAATTCATCATGCATAATTTAAACTATTTTAATGCTTATAATGTGTATATACTAGGTCTTCTTTTCTTCTTATTCCGCTTTTATCATAATTATCATTATACAAAACTAGCTATACATATATTAAAGGCAAAATATTATTGTATAGATAAATTTTGAACTTCATGAATATTTTAATAAAAAATGACTTCGCAAATTTCCCCATGATTGGCCAATCGGGTCCAGCAAAGCCTAGCAAATGTCCAACATTCCCCCGCCACTCAACCTGCGACCCAAAAAGGGCATTCTAAAGTCTCGCAGTCACCATCATCGTCTGTCGCAACAGCTGCGACCAGAGCATCAGCAGCAGCTGCAGATGCGGTTGAAACAGCAGCAACAGCAGGATGGCCTGACACCAGACGAGAGCACAGCTGGCTCTGCCTCCCACAAGCTGTTCCAATGGGACGAGATGAATATTCTAGCCACTTACCACCCTGCAGGTAGACTTTGAGCTTAACTGACAATAACTGACTGTTGAGTGAGTGATCCCAGATCCTCCCAGTCCCTCAGGGTGACTCAGTGATCCCAGATCCTCTCAGTCCCTCAGGGTGACTCAGTGATCCCAGATCCTCTCAGTCCCTCAGGGTGACTCAGTAATCTCAGATCCTCTCAGTCCCTCAGAGTGACTCAGTGATCCCAGATCCTCTCAGTCCCTCAGGGTGACTCAGTGATCCCAGATCCTCCCAGTCCCTCAGGGTGACTCAGTGATCCCAGATCCTCCCAGTCCCTCAGGGTGACTCAGTGATCCCAGATCCTCCCAGTCCCTCAGGGTGACTCAGTGATCCCAGATCCTCCCAGTCCCTCAGGGTGACTCAGTGATCCCAGATCCTCCCAGTCCCTCAGGGTGACTCAGTGATCCCAGATCCTCTCAGTCCCTCAGGGTGACTCAGTGATCCCAGATCCTCTCAGTCCCTCAGGGTGACTCAGTAATCTCAGATCCTCTCAGTCCCTCAGAGTGACTCAGTGATCCCAGATCCTCTCAGTCCCTCAGGGTGACTCAGTGATCCCAGATCCTCCCAGTCCCTCAGGGTGACTCAGTGATCCCAGATCCTCTCAGTCCCTCAGGGTGACTCAGTGATCCCAGATCCTCCCAGTCCCTCAGGGTGACTCAGTGATCCCAGATCCTCCCAGTCCCTCAGGGTGACTCAGTAATCTCAGATCCTCTCAGTCCCTCAGAGTGACTCAGTGATCCCAGATCCTCCCAGTCCCTCAGGGTGACTCAGTGATCCCAGATCCTGCCAGTCCCTCAGGGTGACTCAGTAATCTCAGATCCTCTCAGTCCCTCAGAGTGACTCAGTGATCCCAGATCCTCCCAGTCCCTCAGGGTGACTCAGTGATCCCAGATCCTGCCAGTCCCTCAGGGTGACTCAGTAATCCCAGATCCTCTCAGTCCCTCAGAGTGACTCAGTGATCCCAGATCCTCCCAGTCCCTCAGAGTGACGCAGTGATCCCAGATCCTCCCAGTCCCTCAGGGTGACTCAGTGATCCCAGATCCTCCCAGTCCCTCAGAGTGACGCAGTGATCCCAGATCCTCCCAGTCCCTCAAGGTGACTCAGTGATCCCAGGTCGTCCCAGTCCCTCAGAGTGACTCAGTGATCCCAGATCCTCCCAGTCCCTCAGGGTGACTCAGTGATCCCAGATCCTCCCAGTCCCTCAGGGTGACTCAGTGATCCCAGATCCTCCCAGTCCCTCAGGGTGACTCAGTGATCCCAGATCCTCTCAGTCCCTCAGGGTGACTCAGTGATCCCAGATCCTCCCAGTCCCTCAGGGTGACTCAGTAATCTCAGATCCTCTCAGTCCCTCAGAGTGACTCAGTGATCCCAGATCCTCCCAGTCCCTCAGAGTGACGCAGTGATCCCAGATCCTCCCAGTCCCTCAAGGTGACTCAGTGATCCCAGGTCGTCCCAGTCCCTCAGGGTGACTCAGTGATCCCAGATCCTCCCAGTCCCTCAGGGTGACTCAGTGATCCCAGATCCTCCCAGTCCTCAGGGTGACTCAGTGATCCCAGATCCTCTCAGTCCCTCAGGGTGACTCAGTGATCCCAGATCCTCTCAGTCCCTCAGGGTGACTCAGTGATCCCAGATCCTCTCAGTCCCTCAGGGTGACTCAGTAATCTCAGATCCTCTCAGTCCCTCAGAGTGACTCAGTGATCCCAGATCCTCTCAGTCCCTCAGGGTGACTCAGTGATCCCAGATCCTCCCAGTCCCTCAGGGTGACTCAGTGATCCCAGATCCTCTCAGTCCCTCAGGGTGACTCAGTGATCCCAGATCCTCCCAGTCCCTCAAGGTGACTCAGTGATCCCAGGTCGTCCCAGTCCCTCAGGGTGACTCAGTGATCCCAGATCCTCCCAGTCCCTCAGGGTGACTCAGTGATCCCAGATCCTCCCAGTCCCTCAGGGTGACTCAGTGATCCCAGATCCCCCTTTCGCTGATTCAGTGACTCAGTGCTCCCCGTTTGGAACCTACCGCACCCCAACCAGGCAAGGACTACGGCCACATGAAGGTGGACGAAGCGCCGACGCCTTACGAGGCGGCCCAGCCGGTCACCGAGGAAGATGAGGACCAGGACAGTGGTGGCGGCGGGCAGCCCCGGACCCGCCGCGCCAGCTTTGGTGACGCAGTGCCGGCCGAGTTGCTGGCCTCCCGGCTGCGCGCCGAGGCCGCCGATTCTGGTGGCGCCGGCGCCAACGCGCCATTGTCGCCGGTGCACGATTTGGACGCCGACGAGAGCGAGCTGAGCGCCGAGGAGCGGGAGAGAAGGCGCCAATTTCGGTTAAAACGGAAGCAGCACTACAATGAGTTCCAGGCGGCGCTTGTTGCTAGGCAACAGAGTCAGGAGGACGAAGATGACGAGGAGAAATGCGACGAAGCGGTTGGCATGGAATCCGGGTGATCGGGGAGTCGGGGTACGCGGATTTTAAGATTGGGATTGGGATTTTTGGGATCAGAAGTTGAAGATTGGGATTTTTGGGATCAGGAGTTGAAGATTGGGATTTTTGGGATCAGGAGTTGAAGATTGGGATTTTTGGACTTGGGAGTTGAAGATTGGGATTTTTGGGATCAGGAGTTGAAGATTGGGATTTTTGGGATCAGGAGTTGAAGATTGGGATTTTTGGACTTGGGAGTTGAAGATTGGGATTTTTGGGATCAGGAGTTGAAGATTGGGATTTTTGGGATCAGGAGTTGAAGATTGGGATTTTTGGGATCAGGAGTTGAAGATTGGGATTTTTGGACTTGGGAGTTGAAGATTGGGATTTTTGGACTTGGGAGTTGAAGATTGGGATTTTTGGACTTGGGAGTTAAAGATTGGGATTTTCGGACTAGGGAGTTAAAGATTGGGATTTTTACTCTGAAGTCGGGACGTGGACACTTTCTTTGAGAGTCCTATTCAGAGATCACGAGTCGAAAAAAGCAGTTCGAATGCACTTTCTGCAATACTAGCATAGGTTATTGTAGTGTTAGCAATCTTCATTCTGCTATATCTCCTAGCTATCTTCTTCACTTATCTCTGATCGAAAAGTAAATCATAGCTGTGAATGTATTTTTGTTAAGCTTTGGCACCATTTTTACATATCTCACACTTGTACGTTTAGTACTTGGAATTGGCAAATAATTGGCTAGCTTTGCTTAACCTTTTGTTTATCGCATTAGCCGAATTTCTAAGAAAAATTAATTTCCTCATTTCAATAGTTTGCAAGGTTGTTTCTTTTAACTATTTTTATTGCTAAATTTTGTCATCTGCAGAGAGAGCATTGTTGTATCAGATTATTTTCTTAGGACTACTAATATAAGTAGGCAGTTTGGCGCATGCAATCAATTGTTTAGAACAATATTTTATCAGTAAAAATAATTATAATTGTCAAGATCTCCGCGCTGCCAACACACTGTTTATGTGTTGTGATGTATCCTAATTATTATGCACCCAAAATGATACTACTTGGAGTAGTATATAATAAAAAACTGGCAAAGCCTGTCTGTCTTCTAGCAGACACGAGAATTGATTCCTGTTGTGAGGCCCTGATTGCAACAGGTCAATTATTAATGTATATTATAGCTTTACATTCCAATCAAAGGTTGAGGTAACTGCGGCCGACATTGTAGTTGAAGCTTCATCTGACTCACTTTTAGCAAGCGAAAGCAATCGTCATAAAGAGCTGCGCTTTCAAAACAAGCAAAAAATCGCACAACAAAACGCAAGCACAGAAAAAGCAAAGCAACTCAAATTTAGCAAAAATGAGGTGGTCAAATATTTGTAGTTGTTTGTAACACAATGAACTGCTGTGGATGCGCTACATATATAGTACTAATCAGTTTAAAAAACATGGAACTATCCTTCAGTAAAAGAATCAGTGCGCTAAGACACGGACAGGTATGTACAATTATTCCATATGGCTGTGCTGAAGCAATACTTATTATTGATGTTAGGGCCTGCCGCATGCACAGTTATCACCGTTAGACTAGTTAAAGTTGCCAAGCGACTTTATACACGTAATTATTGTATGGAATCCTGATTTTGCTCATTTAAGTTTTCATATTCCATTGTATATCGCATCCGAAAGACAAAAACAGCAAAGCGGGTTGAACAACACTTAGAAGAACGGCAATTGCATTAAAAACTGACAGTCAAATACGCACACTGCTGCTCTAAGTAGCGTATAAAGCGAATTTGATAGAAAAATGTGCTAAAAATTGATACTTACGTAAAAAGCGAAGTTTTGTGACTGCGCAGATTTTATTCAGCATATAAAATATTAGTAGTAGCAAAAATATGTTAATCATGACACGCGCACGCAAACACGCGGTGTTGCGAATCGGAGGAACGCATTGCTTGACAAAGACGTGTTGAGTGATCATCATATATCGATATTTAACAGGATCAGACTATTGCTGGTTTGGATGGGGGGAATCATAGTGTTCATTATTAAGACCTTGACTATGCATATCAGCCTCCGGTTTCAAGCTGTCTATAAGCTAAATCGCATGATCTAAGAAAATGCCAGATTAGTGTGTTATTAATGATCCCAGCTCAGGCCAGAGTCTCATTGGCTGGCTGCCGCTTCTCCACCTGGACCTGCACTGGCGGGGTTTTTTCCGATACCCCGGAGCTGGCGGCCGACGATGCTGCTGGCGCCGTTTCCGCCACGTACGTCGAGGGCAGCGGAGGCCGCTCCTCCATGATGGGTGTCGCGCTGCCGCCAGAGCCGATCTCCGTGCTGCCGCTGCCGCCACTGCCGCCCGTCTTCGTCGAAGCCGTAGCCGTCCCTCCGCCGCCGATGCTGCTGCTGCCGCCGCCACCGCCGCGGAATGTCGACGTCGAGGTGGTCATCTGGTCGGAGTTGGCGCCGCCGCCAGGCAGTAGAGCAGCCCGGGAGCTCTCCTCCTCGTCGGCCTCCTCAAGATCTTCGCGAGCTTCGTCGAAGTCGCAGGCGGAGCCGGCGTACTGGGGCAGGTAGGCGCCGGGGTTGGCCAGCAGCATCCGCTGCAGGCTGGGCCGCCTGGGACCCACGCTGCCGCTGTAGCTGCCGCTGCAGTTGCTGCCGGCGCCGAGAGACTCGGAGCTGCCCATCATCACCATATGCTGTTGCATCATCCTGCCGCCATGGACGGGAGTTGGCCGGAGCATCTGGTGCTGCTGCTGCTGCTGCTGATAGTATTGCTGCTGTAGCTGGTGCTGGCAGCGGCCGCTGTGGCTGTGCGCTGGCGAGCCGGCCAGACTCGATGCCTGGCTGGCGCCGGCAGCGGCGGCCGATGGGGCGTACAGGCAGTAGGGACTGTCCGGGATGAGGTCGGGCGGGTTGCCGGGCCCGGTGTTCCAGTCCGACGTGTCCCAGTGATAGCCTGCGGTTTCAAATGAATGTCCAGTAGTTAGCGATGGTATTGATTAGGTTTGCTACATTAAAAATCACCCATAAAGTGCTTGCAAATTTTCAAGACGAGCAATTTTTTCAGTGTGTTTT
The DNA here is from genome assembly GCA_002269645.1 of Macrostomum lignano. Classification (NCBI taxonomy): domain Eukaryota; kingdom Metazoa; phylum Platyhelminthes; family Macrostomidae; genus Macrostomum; species Macrostomum lignano. Next base: position 20,628 of record NIVC01000331.1, read on the forward strand.
ATAGTTCAATGCAGTTTGGTTAGGCGTGCGAAGTTTCACTGGAGTTTCACTGGCTGTCAAACCAAGTAGTTGGGACTGTCAAACCAAGTAGATTAATCAGGCGATCCTTGACCGAAGCTTACTACTTCCAGCAGGGGAAGAGAAAATCTCAAGCCTACAGAAAGAAAGCTAGGAGAAGTAAATCCCACTATAAGAACAAACCCAAGGCGCTGGAATCTCAAGCTGGGGAATCCCAAATTAGGGGAATCCCAAGCTGAGGGATCTTAAGTGGGGGATTCCAATCTAGGGAAAGCCCAATCTGGGGCAATCCCAATCTAGAGGAATCCCAATCTGGGGGGATTCCAAGCTGGGGAAATCCCAATCTAGAGGAATCCCAAGCTAGGGGAATCCCAATCTGGGAGAATCCAAATCTAGGGGAGTCCCAAGCTGTGGGAATCCTAAGGTAGGAGAATCCCAATCTGGGGGAATTCCAAGCTGGGGTAATCCCAATCTGGAGGAATTCCAAGCTAGGGAATCCCAATCTGGTAGAATCCAAATCTAGGGAGTCCCAAGCTGTGGGAATCCTAAGGTAGGGGAATCCCAATATGGGGGAATTCCAAGCTGGGGTAATCCCAAGCTGGGGGAATCCAAGCTGGGGGAATCCAAGTATCGCAGACGAGAAACGATGCGGCTGTGTAAATGAAATTACAAAGCAGCATCTGACTAAAGAGTTAAACGCTGAAAATGCAACTACTAATAAGTAGTATACGAGTACTGAATATGAGCTAGCAAAAAAGCTATTGTCTTTTTCTTCCGAAACTAAAGTAGGAGGAAAAGCCGACAAAACAGAAACAAAGCAAACAGAAACTTATATAAGCATACACAGAACTGCCGAATATATGAATTATAATGCTTGTTTACTAAGTACCATATAATATAAAGCTATATACAAAAATCCAGACCCGAAACCGCCACAACGTGCAAGCGCGACTATATAGAGCAAAGCCAACACACCAATAGGGGACAAGAGACTGCCTAGGACTACTCCTATATTACTGGGATGCTACTCATAGTAGTAACAGTAGTTAGTGAGTTAGCGGCAACGCTTGTTAATACAAATTAATAATTAAGTAGTACATATTGTTATAAGGCATTACATTGCAATCGCAAATTATGCAAACGCTGTGTGTGGATGCAAAATGAAGCTGAACAAATGAATGGCGTTATGGCTTTTTAGTGTTTGTTGTGCGCGCATGCGACTTTCCCGATGAAAGCGATTCTGGTCACACAGCAACGTTTTCAACGGGAAAGTTCGCCGGCACAAATGAAATTTTAAAGACGCCAAATGAATGGGAAATTATTATAGGGTTGCAGGACTGGCTTAGGAGGGTTACAACTCGGGGGGGGGGGGGTACCAACCTTGCCGGGAGGCGTGCGAGCCAGCCGGTGACACGCTGCCACCAACACCACCAAAGTGGTGAACCTCTGCAAATAATTGGAGAGCGATGATGAGTACCTTCTTTTTTAAATAACAACAAAACAAAGGTAATTAGCTATATATCGGAGAGTTGCTGGGAACTTGGCTAAGGGAAAATCGAAGAACAGCAGCAGCGGCAGCACCAATAGAAGCAGGGACAGGTAGTAATTTTCATAATTTCGAAGTGTTCAATTTCTCGATACTTAAATCTACTTGTAGTAGCATTGATAGCCTTTTATGAAAATTCTATTTAGCAAAACAGAAAATTAAAAAGCATCAAATATGCATAGAACACGCTAGCCAGCCGGCGCAATGCAATGCAAATGCAAATGTGACTAATATTAATAGTATTAATAATAGTAAATACTAGTAATAAAATGCACGGACACGTCTAAAATCAAAACTTGACAGGCTTGAACTACTTATAGTAGGTTGGGAAAAAACAAAGTTAGCACGCCTGCAACAAGCTGCTAAGATGTAAATACCGCCTGCGTCATCGGTTGCATACTACTTAGATAGATTAGATATCAAGTAGTATATGTGAAGCGAAAAAGAAACAGACAGGCCTCCCCAGAGAGCTCACCCTGCTCATCGATGATGTCGCCCAGAGCGGATCCGGCGCCCTGTCTGGCGTAGAGCCGGGAGCCTCGGCTATGCAGAAACGCCGGCTGCAGGTGGTGCTGCTGATGATGATGGTGCCCGTGATGCGGCTGCTGCTGCTGCTGCTGCTGCTGGTTGGGGCGCCGGCTGATGGTGGCGGTGCAGCTGGGCGTCAGGCAGCGGGTTGGCGTCCCGGCCGTGTCCGAGTAGAAGCTGAACGGCCTCGGCGGATGCGGCTTATCGTAGGCGGCGTAGGAGGCGGCAACGGCGGCCGCCTCGGGCAGGTTGTGCTCGCTGCTGTAGCAGTTGGGCACGGAGTGGCGCAGGTCCAGCTGGCGCTGCGGCACCATGCAGGTCTCGCCAGTGGCCAGCGTCACCAGGGCCATGGCCTCGGCCGGGTCGTGGCTGGAGCACTGCCTGTAGGTGCCGCTGCCCAGGGTGCTGCCGCTCTTGGCTGCCGCGGCTGCAGCGGCAGCAGCCGACGACGAGGCGTGTCGATCTTTGCCGTGTCGGCGACGAACTCCGCCGCCGCTGCCGCCGCCGCGCCGCCTGCTGCAGTAGGACACCACAAAGAAGATTGTCAAAGCCAGTAGCAATATAATTGAGATGGAGCTCAGTATGGCGACAACTTCGTGGAAGCTGAGGCCTAACAGGGCGGAGCTGCCGCTGTCAACGCCAGGCACGTGGAAAGTCTCGCAGCTGCGGCCGCTGTAGCCAAGCGAGCAGTTGCAGTAGTAGCTGCCCGGCTGGTTCACGCACACGCCTCGCCCGCCGCAGGGAGACCGGGCGCCGCCTCCGCCAGCTGGCGCGCCGCCGCCTGAGCACTCGTCGACGTCCACGCCGCAGGTCGGGCCCTGGTAGCCGGTGCCGCCGCAGTGGCAGATGGCGCCGCTGGGGCTCTCCTCGCATCTGGCGTTGTTCTCGCAGGGATTAACGTCGCGGCCGCAGTAAATTCCGAATTCGCAACGACTGCCGGACAGGCCGGCCGGACACTCGCAGGTGAAATGCCGGCCAGATTGGTGGCAGGTGGCGCCGTTGAGGCAGGGCGATTCGGCGCACGGCTCCGTGTTGATCTCGCATTGGCGCCCAATGTAGGGGCTGGCGCACTGGCACTGGTAGCCGCCGGGGGTGTTGCTGCACACGCCGGCGTGCTGACAGGGGGCCACGGCGCACGCGGTGCCAAAGTACGTGTTCGAACAGCCGGTGGTGGCGCCCTCGGTGCCGCTGGTCAGGCTGACACGGGGCAGGTTGCCTGGCTGAGCCTGCTGCTGCTGCTGCTGCTGCTGCCGCTCGGAGACTGGCAAAGGCAGGCCGTTCAGCCGCATCTGGCCGAGGCAGCCAACGTAGGCGCGGCCAGTCGATACGCGCTTCTGCGTTGGCGCGTCCGACCAGGGTATGGCGCGCAAGGTTGGCTCGATTGAGTCTACTAGGAGTTCGATAGTCCAGTTCCTCAGCGCCTGCTCGGAGCGGGCCACGCGGCTGCGGGTTTTCGAGGGAGAAGGGATAAGGGCTGCTGGTTGATACGATTCAGGATTCTGTGTGACCCCTGCGTGTCCTTGGTTGACCTTCCATTTTTTTCTCTTTCTATCTGTCTTGACTTGACCCCTTCGTGTCCTGACTTGACTCCTTCGTGCTCTGACTTGACCCCTTTGTGCTCTGACTTGACCCCTTCGTGTCCTGACTTGACCCCTTCGTGCTGACTTGACCCCTTTATGTTCTGACTTGACCCCTTCGTGCTGACTTGACTCCTTCGTGTTCTGACTTGACCCCTTCGTGCTCTGACTTGACCCCTTCGTGTTATGACTTGACCCCTTCGTGCTGACTTGACCCTTCGTGCTCTGACAAAAACCCTTTTGTGTCCTGAGATGACCTCCTCATTGTCCTTAGTTGACCCTTCTATATCTTAATTTGACTCATGTGTCCTGAATTGACCTTTTCATGCCACAATTTAATCCATTTATACTCGTATCTTGGGTCGACCCAGTCATGCTCTGATTTGACCTCTTCATATGTACCGGTATTAGATATACATCCTTGTGTCCTGAGTTGACCCTTGTGTGTCCCGAGCTGACCCAAACATCTGCTTCGCTACAGAAGGCAAATAAAGTCCAGGCGAAGGTATTTCCATTGATATAGATCTAGCTACCTCTCGGCCTCTCGCATCAGCCTCAGCCGCACTCCGTGCCATCGGCCGTCGTTCACTCGACGCCGACTGGCCGCCCACGGCCTGGGCTGCACGCGGCCATTCACCGCCGGGGCCACTTGGAGGGCGCCGTCCTGTCCGAGGCTTATCACAATGTCGCGCAATTGTGGCGCGTTCGGCGTCCAATGCACGGCGAACACGGGGCCAGGCTGGTTCTGCAGGCTGCGCATGCGGAATTCCAGATCGACGGCGAATGACCGGCCGGCCGGGTCGCCGCTGGCTGTTGACGCCGGCGACGATTCGTTCAACGACCAGGCAAGGTTGCCAGCGCCTCGAAGGTGCACAACTGTAGCGTTGCTGGCGCAGTCGGCGCCCGAGTCGTCCGCGCAGGCGCGAGCGTTGGCGCCCGCGTCCTGCTCCAGGCAGATGTAGTGCCCAGTGGGCAGGTGGTGGCAGCGCTGATCTGGCCGGCAGTTGCAGGCGGCCTGAGGAGGGGTTGAGAATGTTATTGTACTGCTAGTACATGTACACGTTCTGACGCCAAGAGGGTAGCTCACAAAGGTACAAAAAGAAAGTCACAGAGGCACCAAGAGAAGCAGTTCTCAGAGGGCGACAAAAGAAGCAGTTCATAAGGCGCCAAGGGAAAGCAGTTCAAGATAGGCGCCAAGGGAAAGCAGTTCAAGATAGGCGCCAAGGGAAAGCAGTTCAAGATAGGCGCCAAGGGAAAGCAGTTCAAGATAGGCGCCAAGGGAAAGCAGTTCAAGATAGGCGCCAAGGGAAAGCAGTTGATAAGGCGCCAAAGGACGCAGTTCAAGATGGCGCCAGCTGAAGCAGTTCAAGATAGGCGCCAAGGGAAGCAGTTCAAGAAGGCGCCAAGGAAAGCAGTTCAATGGTCCGTGGCCACAGCATAGGCCTCTAAAGTCTTACCAAGCTCATCTGGCAGGTCCGCCCGGCAAAGCCATCAGTGCAAGCGCAGTAGGGTGCCAAGCGCACCCTTGGCGACAGGAAGCTGGCGTGAGCGGTCACTACGCGCAGATCGTTGCCAGGCAACGGTTCGGGCACCAGGTGGCACCGGCCGCCATTCAGACAGGGATTGGTCGGACAGTCGGTCAGGAATGCAACCGGCCGGCCGAGTTTCTCGGACAGGCCGTCTAATTTTAGTCGTTGCAAAGCGGCCGGACTAATATAGGCGCCAGCACGGGAATCGTACACGGACAGCATCACTAGGAGCGGCTGGTTGCGCGCCACAGGCGGGCTGGTGGCATCGGCGGCGGCATCAGCTGATCGACGCACCCGCAGCTGCTGATCCTGTTGCTGCACGGTGACTATGTACACGTTGTCAACTGGGAGGCCCAGCGTGGATGAAAAATAGTCGACCAGACTGCAAAAGAGTTCCAGATATGCTACTGTTGAGAAGCTGGTAAGTAGTATAGAGCGATTATTGATGGGTGATTTTGAATAGGATTTAGGGTAGTAGTAGGGTGCAGGGCGATTCTTATAGGGTGCAGGGCGATTCTTAGTAGGGTGCAGGGCGATTCTTAGTAGGGTGCAGGGCGATTCTTAGTAGGGTGCAGGGCGATTCTTAGTAGGGTGCAGGGCGATTCTTAGTAGGGTGTAAGGCGATTCTTAGTAGGGTGCAGGGCGATTCTTAGTAGGGTGTAGGGCGATTCTTAGTAGGGTGTAGGGCGATTCTTAGTGGGGTGTCGGGCGATTCTTAGTAGGGTGCAGGGCGATTCTTAGTGGGGTGTTGGGCGATTCTTAGTAGGGTGCAGGGCGATTCTTAGTAGGGTTTAGGGCGAGTCTGGACTGGCTAAATTTCTATAGGGACCAGGTCGCGCCTGAGGGATCAAGAAACGCACCTGGCGTCCAGCCGGTTATAAAAGAATGCGTAGGCGCTCTCGTTGGAGATTCTCAGAACGGCCGCGTTGGCAATCATCTTGTCGGTGATCAGATTGACTCGGACTGAGATGTCCTGCTCCGACTCCAGGCCGTTGTAAGCCGCCCGCACTCTCAGCCGGTAGGTGCCGTGCGGCAAGCTCTCCCGGGTCACGATGGAGCCCTGGCGGGTCAGGCGAAACAAATCATCGTGGGTCAGCAGGGTCAGCTGTACATCTGCCGGCTTGTGGTGCAGCAGCTGGACATTGCCGATATGTACTGTAGGCTGCAGTCGGTAATAGAAATTCGAGGTCATGTTGACCGCTAGAATTTTTGGCGGCACCGAGTCGGCTTTGACAATCCGGATGGAGACGGTGGTGTGGTTGCACCGGATGATGTCGCCGCTGTCGCACACCTGCGGGTGTCAATCGCATTTGATACTTATAGATATCATTTACCTGTGCGATGCTTATGTGACACCTTTATGACTCTCATGTGACACCTTCATGACACTCATGTGACACCTTTATGACACTCATGTGACACCTTTACGATACTCATGTGACACCTTTATGACTCTCATGTGACACCTTCATGACACTCATGTGACACCTTTATGACACTCATGTGACACATCTATGATACTCATGTGACACCGTTATGATACTCATCTGACACCTTCATGACACTCATGTGACACCTTTATGACACTCATGTGACACATCTATGATACTCATGTGACACCTTTATGATACTCAGGTGACACCATTATGATACTCAGGTGACACCGTTATGACACTCATCTAAAACTGCTTAACCTACCTGCACTCTAATCTTCTCCGTGCCGGTGACGTAGCCGCCCCCAGGCTTGGCCCTGACGCGGCCCCGGCTAATGCTGTAGCGCGGACTGCCGTCTAAAATCGACCAGCTGAACGGCGCCCCGTTGGGCGGCGCGTCGCAGTCGGTGACGCCGATCAAATTGCCGTCCGGCGGAAGGAAGCTGCCAGTGTCCTTTAGAAAAATTTTTTTACAAAACTTTAGCAACTACTACTGACAATGGCATTCCATTAGTAGCATGGTAGGCAAATCATGCACCGAGCAAAGAAACAACAACCAGACTAATAACCAACAAAACAAGAAAAAGTAAAAACCTTTAATTGTTTAAGTATTGAAATGTGCATGCACTAATCTACTGGTAGTAAAAAGTTGTGCGTTTTGTCACGGACCTCCGCGATGCATTACTATGGATCAATCTATCATTCAATCAATCAATCAATCAATCAATTAATTAATCAATCAATCAATCAATCAATCAATCAATCAATCAATCAATCAATCAATCAATCAATCAATCAATCAATCAATCAATCAATCAATCAATCAATCAATCAATCAATCAATCAATCAATCAATCAATCAATCAATCAATCAATCAATCAATCAATCAATCAATCAATCAATCAATCAATCAATCTATCTATCTATCTATCTATCTATCTATCTATCTATCTATCTATCTATCTATCTATCTATCTATCTATCTATCTATCTATCTATGTATCTATCTATGTATCTATCTATCTATCTATCTATCTATCTATCTATCTATCTATCTATCTCAGGACAACAATAAATAAATAAAATGTACAAAAGGTGTATAAAATACTGAAAAACTTTAACTTTTGTATTGCCAGTTTGCTGATAAATAAAAATTGAAACGACAGTTCCGATAACACTACAACAAGCAGTGCTTTGGTAAATATATTCCGCATATAAATGCAGAGTGCAAAGGCACGTATGCTTGCTTAGTGAACTTTCATTCCTAGAAATCGCATTCACCATCACAACAAATTCCATAGACATAAAATGTAATACTTTAAGACACAGACAATACCAATTAAAATCCATACAACTTCTGCCAAATTCTTACCATATAGGGCTGCTGACTGACATTGCCTCTGTCATCAATCTAGTTTAGATAGTTGCGATAATAAAGATTCGAATAAGATAGGGTGAAAATCATTTTTCAAAAAGTAAGATAATTTTTTGCGCAACAAACCCATAGGAAACCTGCCAAATGCGCCATTTGAACAAGCCGCATGCATACGCGTACAGTAGCTGGGGTTTAAAATGACGCCAACACAACCTCTCTACTACTAGCTGTGTGTTACAAGTTTTCCTAAACCGGGTTGGGGGTTTCATGAGCAGCAGATAAGAGGCCCAGGAAACCCGACTGACTATATCGTTTGATAATAATTTTCTTATCTAGAGAGCAGCAGATCCACTAGTGCGTTCTGGCTATTATTATCTATCTGTGCTCTGACTAAACTGCAATTCAAAACTATGCATGGGTTAACGCCTATTACAGATATTTTTAACATGCTTAGTGAACCGTTTTAGATTATCTGTAAAGCCTTAGAGGGGCTAATTAGAGAGGCCGGCAAGGCCCTTTAGAACTGATTTTCAGAGTGGATTATTGGCGATTCTCAGAGTGGATTAGAGGCGATTCTCAGAGCGGATTAGAGGCGATTCTCAGAGCGGATTAGGGGCGATTCTCAGAGTGGATTAGAGGCGATTCTCAGAGTGGATTAGGGGCGATTCTCAGAGTGGATTAGAGGCGATTCTCAGAGTGGATTAGGGGCGATTCTCAGAGTGGATTAGAGGCGATTCTCAGAGTGGATTAGGTGCGATTCTCAGAGTAGATTAGAGGCGATTCTCAGAGCGGATTAGGGGCGATTCTCAGAGCGGATTAGGGGCGATTCTTTGAGCGGATTAGAGCCGATTCTCAGAGCGGATTCTGGCCGATTCTCAGAGTGGATTAGAGGCGATTCTCAGAGTGGATTATATGTGATTCTCAGAGTGGATTAGAGGCGATTCTCAGAGTGGATTAGGGGCGATTCTTAGAGTGGATTAGAGACGATTCTTAGAGTGGGTTAGGGGCGATTCTCAGAGTGGATTAGAGGCGATTCTCAGAGCGGATTATATGCGATTCTCAGAGCGGATTAGAGGCGATTCTCAGAGTGGATTAGAGGCGATTCTCAGAGTGGATTAGAGGCGATTCTCAGAGTGGATTATATGTAATTCTGGGAGTGGATTATATGTGATTCTCAGAGCGGATTAGAGGCGATTCTCAGAGTGGATTATATGTAATTCTGGGAGTGGATTATATGTGATTCTCAGAGCGGATTAGAGGCGATTCTCAGAGCGGATTATATGCGATTCTCAGAGCGGATTAGAGAAGATTCTCAGAGCGGATTATATGCGATTCTCAGAGCGGATTAGAGAAGATTCTCAGAGCGGATTATATACGATTCTCAGAGCGGATTAGAGACGATTCTCAGAGTGGGTTTAGAAAGCAAATTCTTACCTGCAGCACAAACGCGTACTCAGCCCGGTCGAACTGAGGCACGCAGTCGTTCACATCCAGCACAGTGATTTTCACCGTGGTGCTGGCCGAAAATGACGTCGAACCGTGATCCGTGGCCATCACGGTGAGGGTGTACGAGTCCTTCAGCTCCCTGTCCGGGCTGGTGCGAACGACCAGCTGTCCGGAGTTGGTGTCCAAAGCAAACATTCTGTCTGGATCGCCGTCCAGTATTTTATAGGTGAGCCGGCCATTCTCACCAGAGTCCGCATCGTTTGCCAGCACTTTCACGCTCAGCGGGGTGCCAGGCGGTTCGTTCTCTTTCACTGAGACGCGAAATCCGTCCGCAGGAAATTCTGGCGCGTTATCGTTCTCGTCGATCACCTTCACCGTGACAACGGCTGTGGCGCTTAGCGGAGGCTCGCCAAGGTCGTAGGCTTTCACTGTCAGGTAGTACACCTGCTGGCGCTCGTAGTCTAAGGCTGACTTCACTGTCAGGGTGCCTGGATTGGGTAAGGGGTGGGGGCGGCCGGTACTGGATCACTGTGAATTAGTCATTCGGTCATTGGACACTATATGCATTGGTCACTGTGAATTAGTCATTCGGTCATTGGACACTATATGCATTGATCACTGTGAATTAGTCATTCGGTCATTGGACACTATATGCATTGGTCACTGTGAATTAGTCATTCGGTCATTGGACACTATATGCATTGGTCACTGTGAATTAGTCATTCGGTCATTGGACACTATATGCATCGGTCACTGTGAATTAGTCATTCTGTCACTGGACACTATATGCATTGATCACTGTGAATTAGTCATTCGGTCATTGGACACTATATGCATTGGTCACTGTGAATTAGTCATTCTGTCACTGGACACTATATGCATTGATCACTGTGAATTAGTCATTCTGTCACTGGACACTATATGCATTGGTCACTGTGAATTAGTCATTCGGTCATTGGACACTATATGCATTGGTCACTGTGAATCAGTCATTCTGTCACTGGACACTATATGCATTGGTCACTGTAAATCAGTCATTCTGTCACTGGACACTATATGCATCGGTCACTGTGAATTAGTCATTCTGTCACTGGACACTATATGCATTGATCACTGTGAATTAGTCATTCGGTCATTGGACACTATATGCATTGGTCACTGTGAATTAGTCATTCGGTCATTGGACACTATATGCATTGGTCACTGTGAATTAGTCATTCGGTCATTGGACACTATATGCATTGATCACTGTGAATTAGTCATTCGGTCATTGGACACTATATGCATTGGTCACTGTGAATTAGTCATTCGGTCATTGGACACTATATGCATTGGTCACTGTGAATTAGTCATTCGGTCATTGGACACTATATGCATTGGTCACTGTGAATCAGTCATTCGGTCATTGGACACTATATGCATTGGTCACTGTGAATTAGTCATTCGGTCATTGGACACTATATGCATTGGTCACTGTGAATTAGTCATTCGGTCATTGGACACTATATGCATTGGTCACTGTGAATTAGTCATTCTGTCACTGGACACTATATGCATTGGTCACTGTGAATTAGTCATTCGGTCATTGGACACTATATGCATTGATCACTGTGAATTAGTCATTCGGTCATTGGACACTATATGCATTGGTCACTGTGAATTAGTCATTCGGTCATTGGACACTATATGCATTGGTCACTGTGAATTAGTCATTCGGTCATTGGACACTATATGCATTGGTCACTGTGAATCAGTCATTCGGTCATTGGACACTATATGCATTGGTCACTGTGAATTAGTCATTCGGTCATTGGACACTATATGCATTGGTCACTGTGAATTAGTCATTCGGTCATTGGACACTATATGCATTGGTCACTGTGAATTAGTCATTCGGTCATTGGACACTATATGCATTGGTCACTGTGAATTAGTCATTCGGTCATTGGACACTATATGCATTGATCACTGTGAATTAGTCATTCGGTCATTGGACACTATATGCATTGATCACTGTGAATTAGTCATTCGGTCATTGGACACTATATGCATTGGTCACTGTGAATTAGTCATTCGGTCATTGGACACTATATGCATTGATCACTGTGAATTAGTCATTCGGTCATTGGACACTATATGCATTGGTCACTGTGAATTAGTCATTCGGTCATTGGACACTATATGCATTGGTCACTGTGAATTAGTCATTCGGTCATTGGACACTATATGCATTGATCACTGTGAATTAGTCATTCGGTCATTGGACACTATATGCATTGGTCACTGTGAATTAGTCATTCGGTCATTGGACACTATATGCATTGATCACTGTGAATTAGTCATTCGGTCATTGGACACTATATGCATTGGTCACTGTGAATTAGTCATTCGGTCATTGGACACTATATGCATTGGTCACTGTGAATTAGTCATTCGGTCATTGGACACTATATGCATTGGTCACTGTGAATTAGTCATTCTGTCACTGGACACTATATGCATTGGTCACTGTGAATTAGTCATTCGGTCATTGGACACTATATGCATTGGTCACTGTGAATTAGTCATTCGGTCATTGGACACTATATGCATTGGTCACTGTGAATTAGTCATTCGGTCATTGGACACTATATGCATTGGTCACTGTGAATTAGTCATCGGTCATTGGACACTATATGCATCACTTCAGCTACTAAAGCAGTCATAAGTCATCCCAAATCGTGACTGACAGCTTTTCTACTATGACATCGGGACACAAGCCGTCGGGTCACGCAGAAGTTGATTGTGGGGGGGGGCACGAATGAACGCGGTACGCGCGCACTTTTAATAGCTAGCTCAGGCTACGAGATGGCAATGCTGGGAGAGAGAGAGATGGGGCTGCTACGGCT
>NIVC01000332.1:0-35000 GCA_002269645.1 Macrostomum lignano
TGGGGAATCCAAGCTGGGGGAATCCAAGTATCGCAGACGAGAAACGATGCGGCTGTGTAAAATGAAATTACAAAGCAGCATCTGACTAAAGAGTTAAACGCTGAAAATGCAACTACTAATAAGTAGTATAACGAGTACTGAATATGAGCTAGCAAAAAAGCTATTGTCTTTTTCTTCCGAAACTAAAGTAGGAGGAAAAGCCGACAAAACAGAAACAAAGCAACAGAAACTTATATAAGCATACACAGAACTGCGAATATATGAATTATAATGCTTGTTTACTAAGTACCATATAATATAAAGCTATATACAAAAATCCAGACCCGAAACCGCCACAACGTTGCAAGCGCGAACTATATAGAGCAAAGCCAACACACCAATAGGGGACAAGAGACTGCCTAGGACTACTCCTATATTACTGGATGCTACTCATAGTAGTAACAGTAGTTAGTGAGTTAGCGGCAACGCTTGTTAATACAAATTAATGATTAAGTAGTACATATTGTTATACCGCATTACATTGCAATCGCAAATTATGCAAACGCTGTGTGTGGATGCAAAATGAAGCTGAACAAATGAATGGCGTTATGGCTTTTTAGTGTTTGTTGTGCGCGCATGCGACTTTCCCGATGAAAGCGATTCTGGTTACACAGCAACGTTTTCAACGGGAAAGTTCGCCGGCACAAATGAAATTTTAAAGACGCCAAATGAATGGGAAATTATTATAGGGTTGCAGGACTGGCTTAGGAGGGTTACAACTCGGGGGGGGGGTACCAACCTTGCCGGGAGGCGTGCGAGCCAGCCGGTGACACGCTGCCACCAACACCACCAAAGTGGTGAACCTCTGCAAATAATTGGAGAGCGATGATGAGTACCTTCTTTTTTAAATAACAACAAAAACAAAGGTAATTAGCTATATATCGGAGAGTTGCTGGGAACTTGGCTAAGGGAAAATCGAAGAACAGCAGCAGCGGCAGCACCAATAGAAGCAGGGACAGGTAGTAATTTTCATAATTTCGAAGTGTTCAATTTCTTGATACTTAAATCTACTTGTAGTAGCATTGATAGCCTTTTATGAAAATTCTATTTAGCAAAACAGAAAATTAAAAAGCATCAAATATGCATAGAACACGCTAGCCAGCCGGCGCAATGCAATGCAAATGCAAATGCGACTAATATTAATAATAGTATTAATAATAGTAAATACTAGTAATAAAATGCACGGACACGTCTAAAATCAAAACTTGACAGGCTTGAACTACTTATAGTAGGTTGGGAAAAAACAAAGTTAGCACGCCTGCAACAAGCTGCTAAGATGTAAATACCGCCTGCGTCATCGGTTGCATACTACTTAGATAGATTAGATATCAAGTAGTATATGTGAAGCGAAAAAGAAACAGACAGGCCTCCCCAGAGAGCTCACCCTGCTCATCGATGATGTCGCCCAGAGCGGATCCGGCGCCCTGTCTGGCGTAGAGCCGGGAGCCTCGGCTATGCAGAAACGCCGGCTGCAGGTGGTGCTGCTGATGATGATGGTGCCCGTGATGCGGCTGCTGCTGCTGCTGCTGCTGCCTGCTGGTTGGGGCGCCGGCTGATGGTGGCGGTGCAGCTGGGCGTCAGGCAGCGGGTTGGCGTCCCGGCCGTGTCCGAGTAGAAGCTGAACGGCCTCGGCGGATGCGGCTTATCGTAGGCGGCGTAGGAGGCGGCAACGGCGGCCGCCTCGGGCAGGTTGTGCTCGCTGCTGTAGCAGTTGGGCACGGAGTGGCGCAGGTCCAGCTGGCGCTGCGGCACCATGCAGGTCTCGCCAGTGGCCAGCGTCACCAGGGCCATGGCCTCGGCCGGGTCGTGGCTGAGCACTGCCTGTAGGTGCCGCTGCCCAGGGTGCTGCCGCTCTTGGCTGCTGCGGCTGCAGCGGCAGCAGCCGACGACGAGGCGTGTCGATCTTTGCCGTGTCGGCGACGAACTCCGCCGCCGCTGCCGCCGCCGCGCCGCCTGCTGCAGTAGGACACCACAAAGAAGATTGTCAAAGCCAGTAGCAATATAATTGAGATGGAGCTCAGTATGGCGACAACTTCGTGGAAGCTGAGGCCTAACAGGGCGGAGCTGCCGCTGTCAACGCCAGCACGTGTGGAAAGTCTCGCAGCTGCGGCCGCTGTAGCCAAGCGAGCAGTTGCAGTAGTAGCTGCCCGGCTGGTTCACGCACACGCCTCGCCCGCCGCAGGGAGACCGGGCGCCGCCTCCGCCAGCTGGCGCGCCGCGCCTGAGCACTCGTCGACGTCCACGCCGCAGGTCGGGCCCTGGTAGCCGGTGCCGCCGCAGTGGCAGATGGCGCCGCTGGGGCTCTCCTCGCATCTGGCGTTGTTCTCGCAGGGATTAACGTCGCGGCCGCAGTAAATTCCGAATTCGCAACGACTGCCGGACAGGCCGGCCGGACACTCGCAGGTGAAATGCCGGCCAGATTGGTGGCAGGTGGCGCCGTTGAGGCAGGGCGATTCGGCGCACGGCTCCGTGTTGATCTCGCATTGGCGCCCAATGTAGGGGCTGGCGCACTGGCACTGGTAGCCGCCGGGGGTGTTGCTGCACACGCCGGCGTGCTGACAGGGGGCCACGGCGCACGCGGTGCCAAAGTACGTGTTCGAACAGCCGGTGGTGGCGCCCTCGGTGCCGCTGGTCAGGCTGACACGGGGCAGGTTGCCTGGCTGAGCCTGCTGCTGCTGCCGCTCGGAGACTGGCAAAGGCAGGCCGTTCAGCCGCATCTGGCCGAGGCAGCCAACGTAGGCGCGGCCAGTCGATACGCGCTTCTGCGTTGGCGCGTCCGACCAGGGTATGGCGCGCAAGGTTGGCTCGATTGAGTCTACTAGGAGTTCGATAGTCCAGTTCCTCAGCGCCTGCTCGGAGCGGGCCACGCGGCTGCGGGTTTTCGAGGGAGAAGGGATAAGGGCTGCTGGTTGATACGATTCAGGATTCTGTGTGACCCCTGCGTGTCCTTGGTTGACCTTCCATTTTTTTATCTTTCTATCTGTCTTGACTTGACCCCTTCGTGTCCTGACTTGACTCCTTCGTGCTCTGACTTGACCCCTTTGTGCTCTGACTTGACCCCTTCGTGTCCTGACTTGACCCCTTCGTGCTGACTTGACCCCTTTATGTTCTGACTTGACCCCTTCGTGCTCTGACTTGACCCCTTCGTGTTATGACTTGACCCCTTCGTGCTGACTTGACCCTTCGTGCTCTGACAAAAACCCTTTTGTGTCCTGAGATGACCTCCTCATTGTCCTTAGTTGACCCTTCTATATCTTAATTTGACTCATGTGTCCTGAATTGACCTTTTCATGCCACAATTTAATCCATTTATACTCGTATCTTGGGTCGACCCAGTCATGCTCTGATTTGACCTCTTCATATGTACCGGTATTAGATATACATCCTTGTGTCCTGAGTTGACCCTTGTGTGTCCCGAGCTGACCCAAACATCTGCTTCGCTACAGAAGGCAAATAAAGTCCAGGCGAAGGTATTTCCATTGATATAGATCTAGCTACCTCTCGGCCTCTCGCATCAGCCTCAGCCGCACTCCGTGCCATCGGCCGTCGTTCACTCGACGCCGACTGGCCGCCCACGGCCTGGGCTGCACGCGGCCATTCACCGCCGGGGCCACTTGGAGGGCGCCGTCCTGTCCGAGGCTTATCACAATGTCGCGCAATTGTGGCGCGTTCGGCGTCCAATGCACGGCGAACACGGGGCCAGGCTGGTTCTGCAGGCTGCGCATGCGGAATTCCAGATCGACGGCGAATGACCGGCCGGCCGGGTCGCCGCTGGCTGTTGACGCCGGCGACGATTCGTTCAACGACCAGGCAAGGTTGCCAGCGCCTCGAAGGTGCACAACTGTAGCGTTGCTGGCGCAGTCGGCGCCCGAGTCGTCCGCGCAGGCGCGAGCGTTGGCGCCCGCGTCCTGCTCCAGGCAGATGTAGTGCCCAGTGGGCAGGTGGTGGCAGCGCTGATCTGGCCGGCAGTTGCAGGCGGCCTGAGGAGGGGTTGAGAATGTTATTGTACTGCTAGTACATGTACACGTTCTGACGCCAAGAGGGTAGCTCACAAAGGTACAAAAAGAAAGTCACAGAGGCACCAAGAGAAGCAGTTCTCAGAGGGCGACAAAAGAAGCAGTTCATAAGGCGCCAAGGGAAAGCAGTTCAAGATAGGCGCCAAGGGAAAGCAGTTCAAGATAGGCGCCAAGGGAAAGCAGTTCAAGATAGGCGCCAAGGGAAAGCAGTTCAAGATAGGCGCCAAGGGAAAGCAGTTGATAAGGCGCCAAAGGACGCAGTTCAAGATGGCGCCAGCTGAAGCAGTTCAAGATAGGCGCCAAGGGAAGCAGTTCAAGAAGGCGCCAAGGAAAGCAGTTCAATGGTCCGTGGCCACAGCATAGGCCTCTAAAGTCTTACCAAGCTCATCTGGCAGGTCCGCCCGGCAAAGCCATCAGTGCAAGCGCAGTAGGGTGCCAAGCGCACCCTTGGCGACAGGAAGCTGGCGTGAGCGGTCACTACGCGCAGATCGTTGCCAGGCAACGGTTCGGGCACCAAGGTGGCACGGCCGCCATTCAGACAGGGATTGGTCGGACAGTCGGTCAGGAATGCAACCGGCCGGCCGAGTTTCTCGGACAGGCCGTCTAATTTTAGTCGTTGCAAAGCGGCCGGACTAATATAGGCGCCAGCGCGGGAATCGTACACGGACAGCATCACTAGGAGCGGCTGGTTGCGCGCCACAGGCGGGCTGGTGGCATCGGCGGCGGCATCAGCTGATCGACGCACCCGCAGCTGCTGATCCTGTTGCTGCCACGGTGACTATGTACACGTTGTCAACTGGGAGGCCCAGCGTGGATGAAAAATAGTCGACCAGACTGCGAAAGAGTTCCAGATATGCTACTGTTGAGAAGCTGGTAAGTAGTATAGAGCGATTATTGATGGGTGAATTTGAATAGGATTTAGGGTAGTAGTAGGGTTTAGGGCGATTTTTATAGGGTGCAGGGCGATTCTTAGAAGGGTGTAGGGGCGATTCTTAGTAGGGTGCAGGGCGATTCTTAGTGGGGTGTCGGGCGATTCTTAGTAGGGTGCAGTGCGATTCTGGACTGGCCAAATTTCTATAGGGACCAGGGCACGCCCAAAGAAACGCACCTGGCGTCAAGCCGGTTATAAAAGAATGCGTAGGCGCTCTCGTTGGAGATTCTCAGCAGCCGCGTTGGCAATCATCTTGTCGGTGATCAGATTGACTCGGACTGAGATGTCCTGCTCAGACTCCAGGCCGTTGTAAGCCGCCGCACTCTCAGCCGGTAGGTGCCGTGAGGCAAGCTCTCCCGGGTCACGATGGAGCCCTGGCGGGTCAGGCGAAACAAATCATCGTGGGTCAGCAGGGTCAGCTGTACATCTGCCGGCTTGTGGTGCAGCAGCTGGACATTGCCGATATGTACTGTAGGCTGCAGTCGTAATAGAAATTCGAGGTCATGTTGACCGCTAGAATTTTTGGCGGCACCGAGTCGGCTTTGACAATCCGGATGGAGACGGTGGTGTGGTTGCACCGGATGATGTCGCCGCTGTCGCACACCTGCGGGTGTCAATCGCATTTGATACTTATAGATGTCACTTACCTGTGCGACGCTTATGTGACACCTTTATGACTCTCATGTGACACCGTCATGACACTCATGTGACACCTTCATGACACTCATGTGACACATTTATGATACTCATGTGACACATTTATGACACTCATGTGACACCTTTATGACTCTCGTGTGACACATTTATGATACTCATGTGACACATTTATGATACTCATGTGACACATTTATGACACTCATTTGACACCTTCATGACACTCATGTGACACCTTCATGACACTCATGTGACACATTTATGATACTCATGTGACACATTTATGACACTCATGTGACACCTTTATGACTCTCGTGTGACACCTTCATGACACTCATGTGACACCTTTACGATACTCATGTGACACCGTTATGATACTCATCTGACACCTTCATGACACTCATGTGACACCTTTATGAAACTCATATGACACATCTATGATACTCATGTGACACCTTTATGATACTCAGGTGACACCACTATGATACTCAGGTGACACCGTTATGATACTCAGGTGACACCATTGTGACACTCGGTGACACCGTTATGACACTTATCTAAAACTGCTTAACGTACCTGCACTCTAATCTTCTCCGTGCCGGTGACGTAGCCGCCCCCAGGCTTGGCCCTGACGCGGCCCCGGCTAATGCTGTAGCGCGGACTGCCGTCTAAAATCGACCAGCTGAACGGCGCCCCGTTGGGCGGCGCGTCGCAGTCGGTGACGCCGATCAAATTGCCGTCCGGCGGAAGGAAGCTGCCAGTGTCCTTTAGAAAAATTTATGTATAAAACTTTAGCAACTACTACTGACAATGGCATTCCATTAGTAGCATGGTAGGCAAATCATGCACCGAGCAAAGAAACAACAACCAGACTAATAACCAACAAAACAAGAAAAAGTAAAAACCTTTAATTGTTCAAGTATTGAAATGTGCACACAGTAATCTACTGGTAGTAAAAAGTTGTGCGTTTTGTCACGGACCTCCGCGATGCATTACTATGGATCAATCTATCATTCAATCAATCATTCAATCAATCAATCTATCTATCTATCTATCCATCTATCCATCTATCTCTCTATCAATCTATCCATCTATCAATCTATCCATCTATCTATCTATCCATCTATCCATCTATCCATCTATCCATCTATCTATCCATCTATCCAACTATCCATCTATCCATTTTTCTATCTATCTATCTATCTATCTATCTATCTATCTATCTATCTATCTATCTATCTATCTATCTATCTATCTATCTATCTATCTATCTATCTATCTATCTATCTATCTATCTATCTATCTATCTATCTATCTATCTATCTATCTATCTATCTATCTATCTATCTATCTATCTATCTATCTATCTATCTATCTATCTATCTATCTATCTATCTATCTATCTATCTATCTATCTATCTATCTATCTATCTATCTATCTATCTATCTATCTATCTATCTATCTATCTATTGCCAGGACCTGCACCGGAGCGGTTACGAAAATTAGATTTCTCGGTAGTTGCTCGCACTCTTTTGCACTAGTTGAGTAGTCTGATTTTCGAACGGCAGGCTGGTTCCAGCAGGTAGTTCCTCTGGATAAAAGCGCTTACCGCGCCCATTGGCTTTCCAGCTGCCTTAATCGTTTCCGGTGATCTTGTGTGCGTGCATTCAGCTTGATTGGCTGCGGCAAGCAAGCTCGAAAGAGCTCGCTTCGCTCGCTCTTTCTCGCTATCTACTATCTATCTATCTATCTATCTATCTATCTATCTATCTATCTATCTATCTATCTATCTATCTATGGCAATGTATCGCAGAAGGCCTTAATTGTATTCAGAATTTCAGGACGACAAAAAATAAATAAAATGTACAAAAGGTGTATAAAATACTGAAAAACTTAAACTTTTGTATTGCCGGTTTGCTGATAAATAAAAATTGAGACGACAGTTCCGATAACACAACAATAAGCAGTGCTTTGGTAAATATATTCCGCATATAAATGCAGAGTGCAAAGGCACGCATGCTTGCTTAGTGAACTTTCATTCCTAGAAATCGCATTCACCATCACAACAAATTCCATAGACATAAAATGTAATACTTTAAGACACAGACAATACCAATTAAAATGCATACAACTTCTGCCAAATTCTTACCATATAGGGCTGCTGACTGACATTGCCTCTGTCATCAATCTAGTTTAGATAGTTGCGATAATAAAGATTCGAATAAGATAGGGTGAAAATCATTTTTCAAAAAGTAAGATAATTTGCGCAACAAACCCATAGGAAACCTGCCAAATGCGCCATTTAAACAAGCCGCATGCATACGCGTACAGTAGCTAGGGTTTAAAATGACGCCAACACAACCTCTCTACTACTAGCTGTGTGTTACAAGTTTTCCTAAACCAGGTTGGGGGTTTCATGAGCAGCAGATAAGAGGCCCAGGAAACCCGACTGACTATATCGTTTGATAATAATTTTCTTATCTAGAGAGCAGCAGATCCACTAGTGCGTTCTGGCTATTATTATCTATCTGTGCTCTGACTAAACTGCAATTCAAAACTATGCATGGGTTATGGGTTACAGATATTTTTAACATGCTTAGTGAACCGTTTTAGATTATCTGTAAAGCCTTAGAGGGGCTAATTAGAGAGGCCGGCAAGGCCCTTTAGAACTGATTTTCAGAGTGGATTATTGGCGATTCTCAGAGTGGATTAGAGGCGATTCTCAGAGCGGATTAGAGGCGATTCTCAGAGCGGATTAGGGGCGATTCTCAGAGTGGATTAGAGGCGATTCTTAGAGTGGATTAGAGACGATTCTTAGAGTGGGTTAGGGGCGATTCTCAGAGTGGATTAGAGACGATTCTTAGAGTGGGTTAGGGGCGATTCTCAGAGTGGATTAGAGGCGATTCTTAGAGTGGGTTAGGGGCGATTCTCAGAGTGGATTAGAGGCGATTCTCAGAGCGGATTATATGCGATTCTCAGAGTGGATTATATGTGATTCTGAGAGCGGATTAGAGGCGATTCTCAGAGCGGATTATATGCGATTCTCAGAGTGGATTATATGTGATTCTGAGAGTGGATTAGAGGCGATTCTCAGAGCGGATTAGAGACGATTCTTAGAGTGGGTTAGGGGCGATTCTCAGAGTGGATTAGAGGCGATTCTCAGAGCGGATTATATGCGATTCTCAGAGTGGATTATATGTGATTCTGAGAGTGGATTAGAGGCGATTCTCAGAGCGGATTATATGCGATTTTCAGAGTGGATTAGAGGCGATTCTCAGAGCGGATTATATGCGATTCTCAGAGTGGATTATATGTGATTCTGAGAGTGGATTAGAGGCGATTCTCAGAGCGGATTATATGCGATTCTCAAAGCGGATTAGAGGCGATTCTCAGAGCGGATTATATGCGATTCTCAGAGCGGATTAGAGGCGATTCTCAGAGTGGATTATATGTGATTCTGAGAGTGGATTAGAGGCGATTCTCAGAGCGGATTATATGTGATTCTGAGAGTGGATTAGAGGCGATTCTCAGAGCGGATTAGAGGCGATTCTCAGAGTGGATTATATGCGATTCTCAGAGCGGATTAGAGGCGATTCTCAGAGTGGATTATATGCGATTCTCAGAGCGGATTAGAGGCGATTCTCAGAGCGGATTATATGCGATTCTCAGAGCGGATTAGAGGCGATTCTCAGAGTGGATTATATGTGATTCTGAGAGTGGATTAGAGACGATTCTCAGAGCGGATTATATGTGATTCTCAGAGCGGATTAGAGGCGATTCTCAGAGTGGATTAGAGGCGATTCTCAGAGTGGATTATATGTGATTCTGGGAGTGGATTATATGCGATTCTCAGGGCGGATTAGAGGCGATTCTCAGAGTGGATTATATGCGATTCTCAGAGTGGATTATATGTGATTCTCAGAGCGGATTATATGCGATTCTCAGAGTGGATTAGAGGCGATTCTCAGAGTGGATTATATGTGATTCTGGGAGTGGATTATATGCGATTCTCAGAGCGGATTAGAGGCGATTCTCAGAGTGGATTATATGCGATTCTCAGAGTGGATTATATGTGATTCTGAGAGTGGATTAGAGGCGATTCTCAGAGCGGATTATATGCGATTCTCAGAGCGGATTATATGCGATTCTCAGAGTCGATTATATGTGATTCTGAGAGCGGATTAGAGGCGATTCTCAGAGTGGATTATATGTGATTCTGAGAGTGGATTAGAGGCGATTCTCAGAGCGGATTATATGCGATTCTCAGAGTGGATTATATGTGATTCTGAGAGTGGATTATATGCGATTCTCAGAGCGGATTAGAGGCGATTCTCAGAGTGGATTATATGCGATTCTCAGAGTGGATTATATGTGATTCTGAGAGTGGATTATATGCGATTCTCAGAGCGGATTAGGGCGATTCTCAGAGTGGATTATATGCGATTCTCAGAGTGGATTATATGTGATTCTGAGAGCGGATTAGAGGCGATTCTCAGAGCGGATTATATGTGATTCTCAGAGCGGATTAGAGGCGATTCTCAGAGAGGATTATATGTGATTCTGAGAGTGGATTAGAGGCGATTCTCAGAGCGGATTATATGCGATTCTCAGAGTGGATTAGAGGCGATTCTGAGAGTGGATTATATGTGATTCTGAGAGTGGATTAGAGACGATTCTCAGAGCGGATTATATGCGATTCTCAGAGTGGATTAGAGGCGATTCTCAGAGTGGATTATATGCGATTCTCAGAGCGGATTAGAGAAGATTCTCAGAGCGGATTATATGTGATTCTGAGAGTGGATTAGAGACGATTCTCAGAGCGGATTATATGCGATTCTCAGAGTGGATTAGAGGCGATTCTCAGAGTGGATTATATGCGATTCTCAGAGCGGATTAGAGAAGATTCTCAAAGCGGATTATATGTGATTCTGAGAGTGGATTAGAGGCGATTCTCAGAGCGGATTATATGCGATTCTCAGAGCGGATTATATGTGATTCTGAGAGTGGATTATATGCGATTCTCAGAGCGGATTAGAGGCGATTCTCAGAGTGGATTATATGCGATTCTCAGAGTGGATTATATGTGATTCTGAGAGTGGATTATATGCGATTCTCAGAGCGGATTAGGGCGATTCTCAGAGTGGATTATATGCGATTCTCAGAGTGGATTATATGTGATTCTGAGAGCGGATTAGAGGCGATTCTCAGAGCGGATTATATGTGATTCTCAGAGCGGATTAGAGGCGATTCTCAGAGTGGATTATATGTGATTCTGAGAGTGGATTAGAGGCGATTCTCAGAGCGGATTATATGTGATTCTCAGAGCGGATTAGAGGCGATTCTCAGAGTGGATTATATGTGATTCTGAGAGTGGATTAGAGACGATTCTCAGAGCGGATTATATGCGATTCTCAGAGTGGATTAGAGGCGATTCTCAGAGTGGATTATATGCGATTCTCAGAGCGGATTAGAGAAGATTCTCAGAGCGGATTATATGTGATTCTGAGAGTGGATTAGAGACGATTCTCAGAGCGGATTATATGCGATTCTCAGAGTGGATTAGAGGCGATTCTCAGAGTGGATTATATGCGATTCTCAGAGCGGATTAGAGAAGATTCTCAAAGCGGATTATATGTGATTCTGAGAGTGGATTAGAGGCGATTCTCAGAGCGGATTATATGCGATTCTCAGAGCGGATTAGAGGCGATTCTCAGAGTGGATTAGAGGCGATTCTCAGAGTGGATTAGAGGCGATTCTCAGAGTGGATTATATGTGATTCTGGGAGTGGATTATATGTGATTCTCAGAGCGGATTAGAGGCGATTCTCAGAGTGGATTATATGTGATTCTGAGAGTGGATTAGAGACGATTCTCAGAGCGGATTATATGCGATTCTCAGAGCGGATTAGAGAAGATTCTCAGAGCGGATTATATGCGATTCTCAGAGCGGATTAGAGAAGATTCTCAGAGCGGATTATAAGCGATTCTCAGAGCGGATTAGAGACGATTTTCAGAGTGGGTTTAGAAAGCAAATTCTTACCTGCAGCACAAACGCGTACTCAGCCCGGTCGAACTGAGGCACGCAGTCGTTCACATCCAGCACAGTGATTTTCACCGTGGTGCTGGCCGAAAATGGCGTCGAACCGTGATCCGTGGCCATTACGGTGAGGGTGTACGAGTCCTTCAGCTCCCTGTCCGGGCTGGTGCGAACGACCAGCTGTCCGGAGTTGGTGTCCAAAGCAAACATTCTGTCTGGATCGCCGTCCAGTATTTTATAGGTGAGCCGGCCATTCTCACCAGAGTCCGCATCGGTTGCCAGCACTTTCACGCTCAGCGGGGTGCCAGGCGGTTCGTTCTCTTTCACTGAGACGCGAAATCCGTCCGCAGGAAATTCTGGCGCGTTATCGTTCTCGTCGATCACCTTCACGGTGACAACGGCTGTGGCGCTTAGCGGAGGCTCGCCAAGGTCGTAGGCTTTCACTGTCAGGTAGTACACCTGCTGGCGCTCGTAGTCTAGGGCTGACTTCACTGTCAGGGTACCTGGATTGGGTAAGGGGTGGGGGCGGCCGGTGCTGGATCACTGTGAATTAGTCATTCTGTCACTGGACACTATATGCATTGGTCACTGTGAATTAGTCATTCTGTCACTGGACACTATATGCATTGGTCACTGTGAATTAGTCATTCTGTCACTGGACACTATATGCATTGGTCACTGTGAATTAGTCATTCTGTCACTGGACACTATATGCATTGGTCACTGTGAATCAGTCATTCGGTCATTGGACACTATATGCATTGGTCACTGTGAATTAGTCATTCGGTCATTGGACACTATATGCATTGGTCACTGCGAATCAGTCATTCTGTCACTGGACACTATATGCATTGGTCACTGTGAATCAGTCATTCTGTCACTGGACACTATATGCATTGGTCACTGTGAATCAGTCATTCGGTCATTGGACACTATATGCATTGGTCACTGTGAATTAGTCATTCTGTCACTGGACACTATATGCATTGGTCACTGTGAATCAGTGATTCTGTCACTGGACACTATATGCATTGGTCACTGTGAATTAGTCATTTTGTCACTGGACACTATATGCATTGGTCACTGTGAATTAGTCATTCTGTCACTGGACACTATATGCATTGGTCACTGTGAATCAGTCATTCTGTCACTGGACACTATATGCATTGGTCACTGTGAATTAGTCATTCTGTCACTGGACACTATATGCATTGGTCACTGTGAATCAGTCATTCGGTCATTGGACACTATATGCATTGGTCACTGTGAATTAGTCATTCGGTCATTGGACACTATATGCATTGGTCACTGTGAATTAGTCATTCTGTCACTGGACACTATATGCATTGCTCACTGTGAATCAGTCATTCGGTCATTGGACACTATATGCATTGGTCACTGTGAATTAGTCATTCTGTCACTGGACACTATATGCATTGGTCACTGTGAATCAGTCATTCTGTCACTGGACACTATATGCATTGGTCACTGTGAATTAGTCATTCTGTCACTGGACACTATATGCATTGGTCACTGTGAATTAGTCATTCTGTCACTGGACACTATATGCATTGGTCACTGTGAATTAGTCATTCTGTCACTGGACACTATATGCATTGGTCACTGTGAATTAGTCATTCTGTCACTGGACACTATATGCATTGGTCACTGTGAATTAGTCATTCTGTCATTGGACACTATATGCATTGGTCACTGTGAATTAGTCATTCTGTCACTGGACACTATATGCATTGGTCACTGTGAATCAGTCATTCGGTCATTGGACACTATATGCATTGGTCACTGTGAATCAGTCATTCGGTCATTGGACACTATATGCATTGGTCACTGTGAATTAGTCATTCGGTCATTGGACACTATATGCATTGGTCACTGCGAATCAGTCATTCGGTCATTGGACACTATATGCATTGGTCACTGCGAATCAGTCATTCTGTCACTGGACACTATATGCATTGGTCACTGTGAATTAGTCATTCGGTCATTGGACACTATATGCATTGGTCACTGTGAATTAGTCATTCGGTCATTGGACACTATATGCATTGGTCACTGCGAATCAGTCATTCTGTCACTGGACACTATATGCATGACTTCAGCTACTAAAGCAGTCATAAGTCATCCCAAATCGTGACTGACAGCTTTTCTACTATGACATCGGGACACAAGCCGTCGGGTCACGCAGAAGTTGATTGTGGGGGCACCGAATGGAAACGCGGTACGCGCGCACTTTTAATAGCTAGCTCAGGCTACGAGATGGCAATGCTGGGAGAGAGAGAGATGGGGCTGCTACGGCTGGCACAGGTGTCGTTCAGGTCACGCCGATCAGAGGCGGCGGGAATTCGCACGGAGAAGAAAACCGACCGATCGAAAAGACGAAAGTTGACGAGAAGAAAAAGTTTAGAAAAGCAGCTGCGAACATAAAAAATTCTTAGATCGAAAGGCCTACGCATTGCTGTTTGTCATCAAAACACAGCCCAGGCCAAGGCAGATGAAGGGGGTCGGGATGCTGGGCTTCGCAAAAGAGATGTGTTTGATTCATTGCTTCTGTGGCCTTGAATGTTTAAAATATTTATTTACGCATGTATTATACGTGCGTTCAATCAGTGCGACTTGCGGGAGCGAGGTCGCTTATAATTGGGCAGATTTAAGCTTTGTCACACCAAATCCAGGCTGATGAAACTGCCTCACCCACTCCACTGCCTACTTCTACCACACAGCTACTCCACTGCCTAATTCTACCCCACAGCTACCCCACTGCCTACTTCTACCACACAGCTACTCCACTGCCTACTTCTACCCCACAGCTACCCCACTGCCTACTTCTACCACACAGCTACTCCACTGCCTACTTCTACCCTAAAGCTACTCCACTGCCTACTTCTACCCCACAGCTACTCCACTGCCTACTTCTACCACACAGCTACTCCACTGCCTAATTCTACCCTAAAGCTACTCCACTGCCTACTTCTACCCCACAGCTACTCCACTGCCTACTTCTACCCCACAGCTACTCCACTGCCTACTTCTACCCACAGCTACCCCACTGCCTACTTCTACCACACAGCTACTCCACTGCCTACTTCTAACCCACAGCTACCCACTGCCTACTTCTACCACACAGCTACTCCATTGTCTATTTCTACCCCACAGCTACTCCACTGCCTACTTCTAACCCCACAGCTACTCCACTGTCTACTTCCACCCCACAGCTACTCCACTGTCTACTACCCCGGAACTCCAATCATGAGCCAGAACACTGAAGCGCTCACCTTCAGTGGCGGACAAGCTGAAGTAGTTATCGTGATCCATCAGCTGGTATCTAATAACGGCATTGTTCCCATCATCCTTGCTAGTAGCATTCAGCCGAGTGATCTCGTAGCCAACAGGCGTAGACTCGGACAGGCTGAAGTCGAGGCTGCTCCTAACAAATTCTGGCGGGTTGTCGTTCACGTCCATGAGGGTGAGGCTGACAGTCTGGGTGGTGCTGAGCTGCGGCACGCCGGAGTCTGTGGCTATAACAGGTATGCGGTGCACCGGCGTGGTCTCTCTGTCAAGCTTCTGAAAGTCGACGCTGATGATGCCGGATTTCGGGTCGATGCGGAAGTAGGCGGCCTCCGGTACGTTAGGCTGGATTGAGTAGACAATGCGCCGATTCTCGCCTGCAGCGGGTGGGTGGCAACAGGCGGTGAATCATTATGCATTTTTGTGAAATGAAGGCTACAGACCGCTAAGTGGGCATTTTTATATGAACTACAGACAGCTTCTAAGTGGACATTTTTATTACCTACAGACAGCTTCTAAGTGGACATTTTTATTACCTACAGACGGCTTCTAAGTGGACATCTTTATTACCTACAGACGGCTTCTAAGTGGACATTTTTATGACCTACAGACAGCTTCTAAGTAGACATTTTTATGACCTACAGACAACTTCTAAGTGGATATTTTTATAAACGACAGACAGCTTCTAAGTAGACATTTTTATGACCTACAGACAACTTCTAAGTGGATATTTTTATAAACGACAGACAGCTTCTAAGTGGACATTTTTATGAACTACAGACAGCTTCTAAGTGGACATTTTTATTACCTACAGACAGCTTCTAAGTGGACATTTTTGACCGACAGACAGCTTCTAAGTGGACATTTTTATGACCTACAGACAACTTTTAAGTGGATATTTTTATGAACGACAGACAACTTCTAAGTGGACATTTTTATGAACTACAGACAGCTTCTAAGTGGATATTTTCATGACCTACAGACAGCTTCTAAATGGAGTTTTTGACCTACAGACAGCCTCCCATTGCAAAGCAATGCTCAATTAACGACATAGTAACTTGCAGTTAATGAAATAAGCCAGCACGTACCAGTGAGGGAAACGGAGGGAGGGATATGGATAGATAGGGGCGGAACTGTCTATATAATTCCAAAATGGAGGAAACGGGATCCATGTAGGGAAACGAACTGCTCAATCGAAATCTCAACTGTCCAGCATTGCGTGAGGTTGTGCAGTCATAGATTCCACTCCTAATGAACCACATATCCAATACCATTAGTATAGATGATAGCAATCAATGATAGCTATTAAAATTTTCAACAACAACAATAGCGCTGATTGATTAATTCTAGACCATTCTAAGTCTCGAAAACTTCTCTGAAAGACCTATCTATCTGACAATTCAAGGTATAGTAGTAATATTTTATCTGATTATTTATCCTGGCGATCGATGGATTAACTTCCCGCTGAGAAGATAAAAAGCGGAACCATATACATATATATATGTGATAATTATATGGGTAATCCGTGAGTCATGGGCGACAATCAAGCAGAGACAAGGAGGGGAGACGCAGGGCTTCTAAAGCAAAATAACGTTTTGTCAATCAGCGAGGCAGATCGGGGAAGAGGGGATATATGGCACAGATGCCGGCACAGCATTTATAATTAGCCAATCCCAACCCCCCACTCCATAGACAGGTGCAGCGGCTAGCGCAGAGCAAAATTGCTAGTTGGATCAAATTTCACGCTCACTATCAGCCTTAGCGAGTGTGGCTAAAATCTGCGACTACCAATTAAGTCTGGTCAGCTTATCAAATGCCCGGATTAGTCCGTCAATATTATCAGTAGTAGTATTAGTATTATCGACAGTATTTAGTTTGAGGTTAGATTCCCAAAGGATTATCAGAACGCAGCATAAATTGATTCAATTTTTAAAGGCTCAATACTTTTGTTCGGCAAAATACCCCCCCTCTTTCTTTTTTAGACCAGTTTTGCCTATAGCGGAGGCAGATAAGGAAACTTGACTGATCCCCAACGGATTAAGCGCTTGAGTTAAGAGGGGAGAAATTGTCGAGAGGGAGCGCTGGATGAAGGAGCTTTGGGGATGGGTGGGGTGGGGGGCACAGTTAGGCAGCTCAACTGGAAGCCCCTAAATGCCGACACTTGACGAACAGAAACATTACGGCATACAATGCAAAATGCCAAACACTACAGGCCGCATATATGTAATCAAATATAATAATAGGATCTATTAGTCAATACTGCTAAGCCTGCGACAATGATGGGGGGGGGGAGCGTCGCCCCGACCAAGGCTCGTTAAGAACGGGCAGTGACCAGTCCAACTCCTTCACAAAGGAAAGGCTCTCTTCTACTGTCTTCCGCTTTCGCGCTGATGGCGAGCGGCGAGGAGGGAGAGAAGAGGCGGCTCCACTATTGCGTCACAATCACAAGATGCCGCTATAAGCTTGGTTGCTCTTATCATCCCAGAGATATCCCTCGAGCCTACTTTTGGTCTCCGTGCAAAGAGCAAAGCTCTCTCTATCGATGTGAACAGCATCATCAGTGATTTTCTTTCGCATCTCGCAATCCTTTCTAAATTCTCCATGGCTTATATTCTGTAGCAGCAGATATAATGATTAAGGAACTCGGGCAAGATGAAAGAGGGACACTCCTTCATCTACCGTATATTATACACTACTCCTGTTGTTTGATCAATGAAAGTTACTCATTGAAATCAGATAACTTTAAAAAATGAGATTAAAACTAGCCTAAATGCAGATTCTTTCTCTTTCTTCTTCTTTAGTTTGTCACGCAAATCTAGGGGAACAGTCAGCGTTATAAATCGTGAAGAAGGGAATTTCTTTTTAAGACACCATGGGTTTAGCATTTATAAGGAGACGGACCAGGCTTTAAAATGCGCGCCCGATTCCCCGAGGCGAACAATAGATGGGGAACAAAGGAAATCTAAAGAATCCTTGGTGTGCAGAGGTGTCGCTGAGAACAAGAGGTGCCAATTGCAATTTATTTTACATCTATATTATTTATCCCTAGTAAATTTCAACAAGCCTAATACTAAAGAGCAGCAGATTACAACAACCACTCAAAACCTCCATAGCGGGGAATTTTCCTCTATACATGAATACAGAGTAAGAAGCCAGAAAGCGCGGCTGCTTCAAGAGGAGAACTGAGTGGTTCAAGACCTCGCAGACGTCAGTCACAATGGCTTAGGAAGCCATAGAAACATCTGATATTCAGAAAACAAGCCTTGAGAAACAAGAAAACTCTTTTAAAAGCAGATAAACCGAAGAAAAATAAGTAGCAAAACTTACGCTTGGAATATTTTTGCCAAACTTTGAAGCAATCGTAATCTTCAAACCAGTAGAGGTAATAACAGGTAGAGGATTGAGAAAAAACACAAAACACAACGGAGCCTTGAGACCTGGCTATATAATCATCTTATAATAGAGATCTCAGCTGTACTTAAGCTACATAGAAGCAATATAGAATGAAAAAACAAAAGAAACTTATTTCTTCTATTCGACAAGCAATGACACGTAAGATGCCAGCTTAAAGCTGTGCAGTGCTTCTTGCTTCTTCTTTTTTATTTGGCACCGGTTTTATTGAGTGCGCGATGGCCGCTTGCTCTGTATCTGTCTTTGTGTCTACGAATAAGACAGATAGAAGAGAGAGAAGTGGACACAGAGAGAGAGGGTCGACGAGCAAATCAACTTCAGGGGGGGTGGTGTGGAGGAAGGGGTGGCCGGCTCCGAGTTGCAAGAGCTGCTGCTGCAATCTCTCTGCGTTGTGCCCTGCTGTATATGTCTAGCGGCCGTGTCTAGCTAGCTACTAGGGCCTACTTTTTTGAAAAAATTACCTCTAAAGTAGGCACGGATTATGCACACCTCAGCCAATCGCTATTGCCTGTCCAATAGTGGCACTGATTCTGTCTGATGCCTCTCTCCATTCCGATTGTACAAGGGCCCCCCTCCAACTTTCTCCGAATACTCGCGGAGAGGCTTGGGCACGCCAGAAAAATCTACATTCAGTTTTAAAGGCCGGAAGTTGAATTACGTCACATCACTTCGGCCTCATGTAGCCGCATTTTCCACCCCCACCCCCGAATCCCTTTAATTGACGATGACTTCTCTGGTGGCTACACACAGAACAGCAGGCCGAATCCAGGAAATTCAGCAGCAGAAGCAGCAAAAAGTCGAAAACACTTGACAATAATTCTCTTTCCCCTCTCTCCTTTACCCGATTCGGTCTCGATTATTTCCCTAATGCACCAGGCAGGCTCCATCATGCTAGGGATTATTATAAAAACTATTTTTACCTAGCAGCTAGCTATATCACGTCGCATATGTTCGAAAATACTTGAAAACTAAAAACTGAAAAATAATTCTTCCCACACATTATTGGAGCGTGCTGTTTGGCATCAGAAATAATTGCCGGTCATACAGTCGGCTCGCGCGCTTAGGTTAGTACGCACTTTTACGCTTCGTGTACTGCCTGCCTGCCCACCTTAGTTGCAATAAACGAAAGCTTCGGAAGCAATGCACTCGGCGGAGGTTAACCCCGGGGGGGGGGCGGCCTAGCGAGAGATACTTCGTCTTCTTCTATTTGACTGACGCCTTCCCCTGAGGTAAAAGGTGAGAGGCCGGAGGAATGTAGCAAAGAAGAACTGTTGTTGCTAGCGCCCAATGCTTCTTCTTTGCAGGAGAAGATAAACTGCTAGACTAGCCCAGGGTAACACGATTTTGCACCTTCGCAGATAAATCAGGCAATAACCGGCTAGCAATCAAGAAAAAAAACAAAAGAAAAGAAACAGATGGCGGTAGATGATTACAAAGGGCAAAGCTGTCATCCCTGTTAAGCCATCTATTAATCAGCGGATTTGCGCCCAGCCAACAGGATAATATACTTGATTGAGAAATGCAACAGATAATAATTATTATATAACAGTTACACACTTCTGAAGTTGAACAAAAAGGAAATTATATATATATAATCTCAGTTCAAAGATAACAAAAATGAGGAAGCTGACCAAGAATATAGATGATGATGAAGATGATCGAAGGGGTAAGAGCTTTGAGAGAACGACAGACAGAAGGAATTGAAAGTGATTTCTTTTTAGTGGCATGAATGATACAGACCGAGAGACGGGCAGGCAGGCAGACACACAGACAGAAAAGATGGACGCGTGCTCAGCATGAGATGTCGTTGGCAAAGAGAAAAAAATCAATGGGCGATCAGGTGAGAGAGAGCAGGCAAACTTTTCTACTCAACTCCTCCACCTTCGTTCCCCAATTTAGGGGCCTCCGCCTTAGGCCCAACCCTAGCAGCCGGCGGGAGAGAATTACGTAAGCCGCTGTCCATCTCGTCATCAGCGGGGAGATCTCACTGCGTGTGTATAACCATCCGCATACACGACTGTGCATATATGAGGAGAAGATATTTTTTTACTGAAATCTCAAACCAACAGTGTTGTGATTTGGCAACTGACAACTAATGAAAGTTGTCTCTGTATATCTGTAGCTCTGAGACATTGCTAGATGGTTTAGTCGCTATTTAGAACAACAGGTAAGCAGGTATAAAAAATGCTTTGAAGTAAGATTGAAACTGAAAAAGGGATTGAGACAGAGGGATCTATAGATCCCGTGGCAAAAAAACTGGGGATCAAGAACAGGTAGCCGGTCTAATAGCAGGCCACTAAGGAACCAAGAAGTCGATAACTTCGGCCCCTCGCGCCAGCAAAAAATTCAATACCCGCGCCAGTGCCCGGGCACAGAAGCCACAACTAATTGGATGTCGTACGTGGATGCGTATTAATTTTTATATAAAAAACAACCGCGCCGCCAATATTCTTAATACGCATACATGCATATATATGCATATGGAAGCTTCTAACCAACAGATTAGCGATAGAACGACGGCATTATATACCAGAGGGGATCTACTAATAAGTTTTGTTACGATATTCGGCCCCGTAAGAATGTTCCAAGCAATCAGCGAGCGGGTAAAGCGGATTATATCGCAGGGGCTGGAGGTCCTAAAGCACCGGCTTTGACAGCTAGCTCTTTAACGATGCAATACCGCGGAAAGGGTTTTTTAAGGCTGAGCCCTGTAATTAATTGGTCTGGCAAAGCTGGTAGGATTACAGAGACCAACTGAGACGCGTACCAAAAGTAGCAGCAAGTGCATATGTCCCTAAACATTTCGCTACTAGTGTCGGTAAACATTTCGCTACTAGTGTCGGTAAACATGTCACTACTCTTGTCGGTAAACACGTCGCTATTAGTGTCGGTAAGCATTTCGCTTTTGTGTCGGTAAACACGTCGCTATTAGTGTCGGTAAGCATTTCGCTTTTGTGTCGGTAAACACGTCGCTATTAGTGTCGGTAAACACGTCGCTACTAGTGTCGGTAAACATGTCGCTACTAGTGTCGGTAAACACGTCGCTATTAGTGTCGGTAAACATTTCGCTATTAGTGTCGGTAAACATTTCGCTACTAGTGTCGGTAAACATGTCACTACTCTTGTCGGTAAACACGTCGCTATTAGTGTCGGTAAACACGTCGCTACTAGTGTCGGTAAACACGTCGCTATTAGTGTCGGTAAACACGTCGCTACTAGTGTCGGTACACATGTCGCTACTAGTGTCGGTAAACATGTCGCTTTTGTGTCGGTAAACACGTCGCTATTAGTGTCGGTAAACACGTCGCTATTAGTGTCGGTAAACATTTCACTACTAGTGTCGGTAAACATGTCGCTATTAGTGTCGGTAAACATTTCGCTATTAGTGTCGGTAAACATTTCGCTACTAGTGTCGGTAAACATGTCACTACTCTTGTCGGTAAACACGTCGCTATTAGTGTCGGTAAACACGTCGCTACTAGTGTCGGTAAACACGTCGCTACTAGTGTCGGTAAACACGTCGCTATTAGTGTCGGTAAACACGTCGCTACTAGTGTCGGTACACATGTCGCTACTAGTGTCGGTAAACATGTCGCTTTTGTGTCGGTAAACACGTCGCTATTAGTGTCGGTAAACACGTCGCTATTAGTGTCGGTAAATACGTCGCTACTAGTGTCGGTAAACATGTCGCTATTAGTGTCGGTAAACACGTCGCTATTAGTGTCGGTAAACACGTCGCTATTAGTGTCGGTAAACATTTCGCTTTTGTGTCGGTAAACACGTCGCTATTAGTGTCGGTAAACACGTCGCTATTAGTGTCGGTAAACATGTCGCTACTAGTGTCGGTAAACATGTCGCTATTAGTGTCGGTAAACACGTCGCTACTAGTGTCGGTACACATGTCGCTACTAGTGTCGGTAAACATGTCGCTATTAGTGTCGGTAAACACGTCGCTATTAGTGTCGGTAAACACGTCGCTATTAGTGTCGATAAACATTTCGCTTTTGTGTCGGTAAACACGTCGCTATTAGTGTCGGTAAACACGTCGCTATTAGTGTCGGTAAACACGTCGCTACTAGTGTCGGTAAACACGTCGCTATTAGTGTCGGTAAACACGTCGCTATTAGTGTCGGTAAACATGTCGCTATTACTGTTGGTAAATTGTCGCTTCTAGTATCAGTATATAAATATTTCGCTACTAGTTCACTTCTTGTACTTTGCTGAGAAAACTAACGTCGCTTACAATCATTTTGCTTACGATTCATTGTTTAACACAAAAATGCGTTTTCTTTGGCACTTGGTGATGAAAAAAATTGGCGAACAAAACCTTGACTGACTTTATACTCTCACGGTTAGAATTTCTAACAAAACGATATCGGATCTCACACTAGGGCTCATCTTTCCTTAGGAATTTGAGCAGTGCTGCAAACACTGGCAGGACAGCGGGGGCACTGAGCAGGCACAATTAAGTGTATTTGAGCAGAAGAGCTGAGCAATCACCAAAGCAACAAAGTCAATGACTTGACAAGATCAACTACATATTCAGACTTGAGATATGCAGAGAAAACTGTTTTATTGATTACGTAAGAACTGTGCGGGTCATGAAATGAGCCGAGTTCTCCAGGCTGAGACTAATACTGCGATTCTCAAACACATACATAATACACACACAATACCCGCCTTAGTGATTAAATTCTCAGCTTGAAGTGGCGCTCGCTGCCCCATCACCCGAACTCAGAGAGACAAACTTGAGAGAATGACTTCTACCCCCTCCCCGCCTCATCAGAGAGACTGTGTATACAACAGGCCAAAATCTAAACGCCCTGGCCATCATGGTCTCAGTCTTTGCAGACTCTCGCACTAGCTGTGGCTACACAATGCAAGCACAAACACACACAAAGATAGGATGGGAAAGTGAATCTCCAGGCTAATGCAGGACCCGGGGCTCAGCGCGAGATAGATACAGCCAGGTCAATCCGAAACAGCAGTCTGGGATGCTACACATACATGAATATACGTATATACGGCTTACAGAGGAAAAGTACCAAATTTAGTGTATAGAAATCTATTCCATTCTCTCTATTTAGCCGTGTGTATAAATTAAGATTGCGTTACAATCTGCGCAATTAGAGAGAATAATATATATATAAGCTACTAATGCTACTACTTAAAGTTGTGCAGATTCAAATTGCAAAATTGAATCCTATGCTAATGCAATGTTGTGTATAATATAAATACGTATTTAGCGAGAGAGAGAGAGAGAGAGAGAGAGAGAGAGAGAGAGAGAGAGAGAGAGAGAGAGAGAGAGAGAGAGAGAGAGAGAGAGAGAGAGAGAGAGAGAGAGAGAGAGAGAGAGAGAGAGAGAGAGAGAGAGAGAGAGAGAGAGAGAGAGAGAGAGAGAGAGAGAGAGAGAGAGAGAGAGAGAGAGAGAGAGAGAAGACACAGACAAGCAGACTGCATGCACTTGTGTGTATAAGCTAAACCGCTTATAGTAGTTACTCTTGGCTAATGCATGCAAACTTTTATTTACTTTTTGGGTCCTTTGAAACTTCACAATAGCAATCCGGCCCGCTCGAGGCTTGTTTGTCTCTTCTCAGCTCTACTCTCTCTTCTCTCTTTCCTTTCTACCCTCTCCTCTTATTTCGCATCTCTTTTCTCTTGTCTCTTCTTCCACTATTCCCCATCCATCCTCTCTACTCTCATCTGGCCCGCAGCTGTGAGCTGGATTATTTATCTGACCATTGAGCCAAAAGGTTTGCCGCCGACACTTGCCGCTAAGGTATTCTTACTTTATTACTTAAGTTATAACAGTCAGCTGACCCCTGAGCACGAAATTGCTCACACAGGGTGTACAACGGCAATGACTAAAGCCCCAAATAACGGAATCGAACCAGGGGTCCGTGGCGCTAGGGAGTTCATAAATTCTTTATACGCATACTAGTGCTGCCTAGTGGCTAAAGGTGGAATGCTAGCTCGAGTGACAGGGAAGCTTAGCAGAGGTGCAAATGAAATGATCTGCTTTCTACCTTTTCACACCGACGGGATGGAGGAGGTGGGGGAGAGATCGAGGTAATTAATGGCATCAGGCGGGTTTATAGATAAACTGAGACTAGCCGGGAGGGCCAGCTGCAGGCTGTAAATCAGGCGCTGTTCGATATACAGAGCGGAGGCAACTCGGCACAGACAGGCGGACAAGATCGGGCACAATATTGCGAAAGTGTTACATAATTTGATTGAAGAGCGCGTGAGACAAAAGCATACAAGCTCCTGTCTCTTTCTCTCTCTTTCTGTGCAGAGGACAAACATAGATAAGAATTTTTTTGATGCAACACAAGCAAATGAACTTTGGGGACAGTGAAGTAAGAAGCGCGCGCTAATTCTCGGGGTCACGCGAATAAATAAATGCTGAAAATATACAAGATATGCTACTTATAGTATAGTTTATCAGCTCAACTAAGTCCGGCTAGATTTAAAAACACAACCTAGGCTTTTACATAGGTAAAAGGCGGGAGTAACTATGCTTCTACTTTAAGAGCTGAAAGCTTCGTCATCTAATTATTTTTAGTTGTTGCTAAGTTCTTAGGGTCATGTGAATGATTAATTAAACTCGGCATTACTTGGTTTTATAAGTAAAAGCTGGGAGGAAATATGACTGTCTTTACATAGCCTAATGCCTCGTCATCTAATTAGTCGGTAAAAGTACGAGTATATTTTGTAATGTTTTATGTAAATTTTTACTAGTCAGTTGTAAAATAGAATCATAGTTTTTGTAAGTAGAGCTTAACACTACCATGGATAAGGTGCTTAAGGTATATTATTTTATATAAATTTGTAAAGAATTTTACAGGGTAAAAAGAAAGAGTAACTATATCTCTGTTTTTACACCTTAATGCCTCGTCATCTAATTAGCAAAACAACTTACCTGTGTCGCAGTCTTCTGCGTGCACTTTGCCAATAACGCTGCCCTGAGGAATATCCTCCGGCACTGGAGGTAAACTTCTAGCGGTGAATTCTGGCTCGCAATCGTTCTCGTCTAGTACCTGGATCTCCAGGGTTGACGAGCAATTGAATTTGCCGTCGCTGGCTAGCACGGTGACGCTGTGCCAGTCGGCTGTCTCCCGGTCCAGCTTGGCCGCCAGGATCACCAGGCCGGAGTGCCGGTCTACGGAGAACAGGCCAGCAGCCTCGGCGCTGTTATTGCCCGAATAGACTATGAAATATTCCAGCAGACCCAGGCCTTTCTCCTGGGTGTCAGCGTCCGTGGCAACCACCGTAGCAACCTAGATTTTGGAATTTTTTTCTTCCAAAATAAGTAACTACTTTACAGATATTGTTCAAGCTACGCTACTGATAGTAAAGTCTAATGAGGTGTTTGCGCGCTCAACCTCCAGAACGAAATAATTACTGAGATAAGTAAGGTCAAAGTGTGTTTCACAAGGCGAAGCACTAATCCGTAGCCTTCTATACAGACTATTAGGGTAGTTCGAGCGTCAGTGAGTTTGCAGATGGGTCAGTTATTTTGCAGATGGGTCAGTTAGTTTGCAGATGGGTCAGTTATTTTGCAGATGGGTCAGTTAGTTTGCAGATGGGTCAGTTATTTTGCAGATGGGTCAGTCAGTTTGCAGATGGGTCAGTTAGTTTTCAGATGGGTCAGTTAGTTTGCAGATGGGTCAGTTATTTTGCAGATGGGTCAGTCAGTTTGCAGATGGGTCAGTTAGTTTGCAGATGGGTCAGTTAGTTTGCAGATGGGTCAGTCAGTTTGCAGATGGGTCAGTCAGTTTGCAGATGGGTCAGTTATTTTGCAGATGGGTCAGTCAGTTTGCAGATGGGTCAGTTATTTTGCAGAGGGGTCAGTCAGTTTGCAGAGGGGTCAGTTAGTTTGCAGATGGGCCAGTCAGTTTGCAGAGGGGCCAGACGTCATTCAGTTTGCAAATGGGTCAGTCAGTTTTTAGAGGGGTTGACAAGCTGCCAATTACCCTAATACAAACAGATACAGTATAAATGCCAGCTCAGAGTATACTCAGAGTAGCAAGCTGTCCCAAGCCCGGCACGTACCGCATAACCAACGGCCAGTCCCTCGGACAGCTTCAGCTTCTGCAGCGGCTGTCTACACACTGGCGCATTGTCATTGACATCGCGTACGAGGACACGCTGTCGCCAGGCCCGCTCAGTGGTGAACACCCCGTCAGTGGCCAGAATGTCGAACTCGTAGGCGTCCTGGCGCTCCCGATCCAGCTGGCCGCTCAGCATCAGCCGGCCGTCCTCGGTCAGGTCGAATTCCGCCGGCGGCCGGCTGGCAAAGTAGAACCGGACAGGCGGCCGGTCCGTGTCGTCCCGGTCGCGAATGCTCAGACGGGCCACCTCAGTATCAACCGGAGCATCCTCGGACAGCATGGTACTGTCGGAGGCATCCTCTGTCGGCCAAGTCAACGGCTCGTCATTTACATCGACTAGCGAGATGACGAGCCTGGCCTCGCCAGTCATGCCGCTGGAGTCGGTGGCCAGCAGCCGATAGGCTCGAGGCGTCGCCAGCGGCGAGTCCCGATCGAGCGGCGCGGCCACGGTCACCAGACCGGACTGCTGGCCGATGCGGAGCGGCGACGCACTGCCGGAATCGTTGCCGCCGCCGCCGCCGCCGCCGCTAGCCGGCAGCAGCTGGTAGGTGAGCGGGAAATCTCCGTCAGGATCAACAGCCCGAGCCTGCAGCAGAGTGGAGCCAACTGGCGCCGCCTCCGACACCTCCAGATTGTACTCGGCTGTCTCGAACGCCGGCGGCATGTCCGGCTGGTTGAGAATGTCCAGGCGGAATGCCCGGAAAGTCGGCAGAGTTGGCCGAGTGCCGGCCGACCTGGCCGACAGGGCGAACCGGATAGCGGACTCGCGCTCGCGATCGTAGGGCCGGCTTGAAACAACCGTGAGATTGTCGCCCGCAATTAGCAATCGAACGTCGGACTCGCCGAACGCTAAGCTGGCCTGATAAGCCGACGTGAAGCTGCCGTTAATCTGGGCCCGGCAGGAGACTAGCCGGGTGCCTGCTGGCGAGTTCTCAGACAGTCGAAGGTCGTCGCTAGCCGAGGCCATGCCGGAGCA
Organism: Macrostomum lignano; assembly: GCA_002269645.1. Taxonomy (NCBI): domain Eukaryota; kingdom Metazoa; phylum Platyhelminthes; family Macrostomidae; genus Macrostomum; species Macrostomum lignano. The sequence continues at coordinate 27,485 of NIVC01000332.1, forward strand.
AACCAGGCGAAACTCCGGCAGCGGGCCGGGCGCGAATCGGACGGCGAGGTCGAGGCGAGTCTGGTGATAGGGCGGCTCCCAGTCTCTGGCTGACACGGTCAACTGGTGTAGGCGGAGATCGGCCCGGTCAACCGCCATTGATGCAGTGTAGCTTGCGAATGAGCGCTTCAGTGTAACCAGGCCGCTTGTGGTGTTCACCTGCATTGGTTAATTAGTGGCATGATTTAGGCATGCGCTGTCACTGGGAAAGAGGGTGGAAAGCTAAACAATAGGTCCCTCAATTTCGAGGGGGAAACTTTGAACTATGGTAGGCCAATTCTAGGGCCAAACTTTGGCAGCTGGGCCAATTCTAGGGCCAAACTTTGGCAGCTGGGCCAATTCTAGGGCCAAACTTTAGCAGCTGGGCCAATTCTAGGGCCAAACTATGGCAGCTAGGGCCAATTCTAGGGCAAACTATGGCAGCTAGGCCAGTTCTAGGGCAAACTATGGCAGCTAGGCCAATTCTCGGGCCAAACTTTGGCAGCTGGGCCAATTCTAGAACCAAACTATGGCAGCTGGGCCAATTCTAGGGCCAAACTATGGCAGCTAGGCCAATTCTAGAACCAAACTATGGCAGCTAGGCCAATTCTAGGGCCAAACTAGACCTAACCCGAAATCTAGGACCAAACTGAGGCAAAAAGACTCACTGCAAACAAAGGACTCTCATTGAGCAGCCGATAGTTATCTATAGGCCGATTCGGATCGTCCAGATCCGTAGTCCGAAGCCGAAAAGCCACGGTGCCGACTGGCGCATCCTCGGTCAGCACAATTTCGGTAGGCTGCGGGTCAAACACTGGCGGATTATCGTTCTCGTTGAGCACGGAGATTACCACCGAACAGGTGGCGTGCAGGCCGCCGGAGCCGCTGGCTAGCACAGCAAAGTCCAGGGTTCGAATCGGGTCGGGGCCTTCCCGATCTAGCGAGACCCGGGTGCTGATTCGGCCGGTGCGACGGTCGATGTCGAGCAGGCGATTGATTTTGTCGCTGAACGACTGATAGACGAGCTCGGCGCCGCCGATTGTTCTCACCTGGGCCTTCGGGAGGTATAATTAAGCGATTTTGTATTACCGGCAGTGACACCCCAATCCTATCAGTGCCAACCCCAATCCTTATCAGTGCCAACCCAATCCTTATCAGTGCCAACCCAATCCTTATCAATGCCAACCCAATCCTTATCAGTGCCAACCCAATCCTTATCAATGCCAACCCCAACCCTTATCAGTGCCAACCCCAATCCTTATCAGTGCCAACCCAATCCTTATCAATGCCAACCCCAACCCTTATCAGTGCCAACCCCAATCCTTATCAATGCCAACCCCAATCCTTATCAGTGCCAACCCCCACTTACCTGATCCAAGAGACTACCGGGCAGGCTGTTCTCCAACACTTTAGCGTGGAATAGCGGCTCAGCGCACCTGGGCGGACCGGCCGGCCCGGGCAGCAGGTTGACAAGAACAATGGCCCGGTCCGAGTGCACTGAGTCAGTTACCAGCACGGCGAGGCGGAACGTCCTGCCCAGACTGGTCTGAATCGGCTGATACCGAATAGTGCCGTACTCCGGATCGATTCGGAACTGATAAGCGTCAAAGCTAGACTCAAGCGAATATGTCAACTCGGACGACTCGTCGGGGTCAACCGCCGTCACCTTGGCAACAAAGGTGCCCGGACGCGACTGTTCAGCAATGGACACGTTGTAGGTCTGCAAGCGGAACTTCGGCGAACAGTCGTTGTAATCGGCTACTCGAATAGTAACTGGCACGCGAGCCGACTGCGACGGTGAGCCTCGGTCGGCGGCGACAATCCAGAACTGGTGCTGCCGCTTGGTCTCGTAGTCCAGCCGGAGGCTCAGGCGCAGCTGGCCGCTGGTCGGATCTACGGAGAAGCTGGCGCCGTCCGAGCTGCCATCGGCGAGCTCCTCGATGGAGTAGGTGACCTCGCCGCCAGCGCCGGAGTCGCGGTCCGTGGCCGACGCGGTGAGCAGCACTTTGCGCTGCGGATCCTCGTGCTCGGAGACGGTCACGTCGAAGGAGGAGGCTGTGAACTCCGGTCGCTCGTCGTTGACGTCCTAGGAAGAGGCGGGCGAGGGGAAGGCGCGAATATAAGGATTAGATAAAAAATACCCCAAGCATTCGATACCAAAATTATCTCTCATTATTTATTAGATAGCAAAATACCCCGAATTATAAGATACAGAAAATGCCCCCGTATTAGATACAGATAATACCCCAGTAATACATAAAGAAAATATACCCCAAAAATAGATACCCAAACGCCCGGACAAAACTCACAGTAACATTAATAACGAGCTGCATATCAGTGAAGGTTTTCAAACTGGGCTCAGTGACTCGCACAGTCAGCTGATAGTGCGGAATGGTCTCGTAGTCCAGCTTGTCCGTTGTCTTGACAACGCCTGTAAATGATAGAAAAAAAGTGGGGAGATTGCCGAACCTTAACAAATAAGAATTAAACTAATTCAATTTTAAAAAAGCAAACAGTAAGTAGAAGCAATCATGTTTTATAAACATTCGAAATAATCAGAAAAAAGTGTTGAACTACTAATACAAAAAGTAGTGCAATTTATCGTAACTGCGCGTATTTTGCTGGCATGTAACCGAGTACCTGTAGAATAAAAAAGAGTATATAAAATTTAGCCAAAAAACTGCATTACATCACACAAGTTACGTAACGGAAATTAAGGGTTAAATTTTTTTTAAATTGAAGCCTTTTCTGCTATACCTCTACTTTCAGTAGTAGCTGTAGGTAAAAAAACGAAATAAAATTATTATCGTTAGCAATCAAGCTTAAGTATGTATTATATTAGCTATTATATTAGCTATTCGTTGCTACTGATGAGACAGAGAAAGCTCTGGGGACACGGCATGGCTTCTCAGTCTCTAATCTAAGGAGGGGGAGACATTCCACACTGGAATGGCGGCTCACTGGAGAATAAAAAACACAAATCGATAAATAATAATCAGACCGCGCGCTGAACGGCGCAGACCGACTTTCACCTCGCCTGACCGGACCTGACTTCCCCTTCCTCCTCTCGCCCCCATTCACTTCACTTGCCTCAACATCTCAATTTATTTACTAGGGAGCTAAGGCAGGGGCATCCTCAGTTTTGCGTGGGCACCTTGACTTTGAATTTGGCTTGTCCTCAAGCTACCCCCAGCACCCAGCCACTCCTATAGAGAGCCCTGCTAGGCCGACGGTCAAAGACTCAGGGAGATGCTGACAGCATGCAAACGATTGCTCACTTGATTGAAGGGCTGCCCTAAAGGAAGTGCGGCAGAGTGAAGTCTGCTTGCTGTGTGCCGGCAAACACAGATTTGCATCGGTGGGGGGTCCTCATTCGGGCTGAATGATAAAAATAATAATAGATCTCTATAAGGCCGTGTACGAGAAGGGGAAGGAGCCAGAGCAGTTTGAGCATCCTGCACTGCTTTAATAAATAAATATTATATTATCTCTTTCTGAACTTAATAAATCACATAAGAATGCCTGACTTCATATTGGGATCTCGCCCGAGCCAAAAGGGATAAAGTGGGACTTTGCTGCGAAGCTCTATGAAGCTTCCAGACTGCAGCAGAGGGTCTTAGGTCTTAGTCACTCAGGCAGCGGAGTGACTAAATGACTGAGACGCTGCCAACCCTCTGCCAACCCCACAGGGCCGCGTGCATGCATTGAAGCTGGAGAATTAGAATTGAATGGAGAGGCAAGACGGGGACCCCTCCTCATCCAAATAAGATATTGCATGTTGCGCAATGCCCGATAATTCCTCAATCCACTTCTAGCGAGAATTCGGTTCAACCTACCCACCGACACAGCCTCTGCTTCTACCAGTTGGGAGGAGAGGCAGAAGAATGGAGAGCCGCTACTAACAAGCGTCAGTTGCTGGCTCCCCTCTTTCTATGCATGGGTTTTTTTAAGTTTCCAGTTACTTTTAGCTTTCTGTATTGAAGCCTATTTTAAAGAGGCCAGGATGTGTTGGGATCATTTTACCTGCGCAAGAATCGAACAGCCCTAACTATACCCCCACTCGGCAGCAGTTCAGTATTGAAGTCTGGCAACTTCTCTGCTACTAGTAGGACTGAATCATAAACACGCACGCGCGCACACAAGTAGTAAAGGGGCAAAAACAGCAATTCCGTTCATTCTCTTGTGTGTGTTATACAGGACCTCGAGAAGTTGAACACAGACAAACTTGCTGAATAAGACGTGAAGTCGATCGTAGCGTCACGTACGTGCAAACAGAAGCGTTATACATGTGTACGGTGCCATAGCAACCAGATGAGAGGGCTTGGAAAGGCCTTGCAGGTTTGGACTATTTAAGAATTTGTAAGAGATCTCTAATCCTAGAGACTAAAATAATCTCTGCGCGAAGTGAAGCGTAATTCCTTTTAGAGGCGTACCCTAAAGGGGGGGGCACGAAGGTCAATGCAACCACTCCTAGACCGAGTTGAGTCTCCTCAGATCGATCAGATAGGAGGTCAACCTCCTCAGACTGATCTGACCACCCTAGGACCGATTCGACCCCCCACCGCAAGCAGATCGATTTGACCCTTGTAGGACGGATTCGACCCCCATCCCACTCAGATCGATTTGACCCCCTCCCCCCCCCCCCCCCTAGGACCGATTCGACCCCCCATCCCACTCAGATCGATTTGACCCCCTCCCCCCTAGGACCGATTCGACCCCCATCCCACTCAGATCGATTTGACCTCCCCCCTAGATCGACTAACGACTAATGTGACCCCTTAAGACTATGTGACCCCTTCAGACTGAAGTGACCACAATGTAACCACCATTTGACCTCTATAGAGAGGCTATCCTGGCTAACTTTACTACTTTACCATATCCGGCTTGACTTTTCCGCCGATATGTAGCGTAAATAACTTTCCATCAAGAATATACATTCTGTTTTCTTAGAAAAAACCAATAGTAAATTTCGTGAAGAATTTGTTCAAACCGGGCGCTCGGACTTCTGACCCAAGCGCGCTCGCATTAATCTCCTGTCACGTCAAGTCATACTGTTCGACCAAGGAATAAAAAAGCAGAAAAACAAGCCGCCAGCGCCAAGGCTCCCCCCTCCCTCTCTACTCCCAGCTAAAAGCACCCGTCAATCCAGCGCAACGAGCGCGAACGCTACGGCATGGCGATTAACAGCGTGGGCCGTTAAAAAATAGATAGAAGAAGACCAAAAATGTGCCACCCGCCCGCCAGTGAGCGAAAGCAGAGACACAGGCAGGCGAGGCCAGCCCCAACAGATTAGAAAAAGGCATTAGGAATCGGAATGAGGGGCTAGCGTGGCACCGTAAGGGTGCCTGACCTGCTGACCCCAGCAAAGAATCAGCAGACGAGTCCAGCTAGCGAGAGCCGGCGAAAGCTAAGAGAGAAAAAAGGGCAGCACAGATTCCATATGCCTGTCAAAAAAGTAAGGAAGCAAAGAGAGGAGGGTAGAGCATGCCTGACAAGAGAGCTTTTTTGTTTCTGCGTGTTGAGACCCACTTCAGCCGCCTGTGCGAGAACAGAATAGAAAATCAAATTTGACATTTATTATTTGCTCGCGTTTGATTGCTAATTGATCAGCTCTGACACGGTGCGCTCGGGATGAGGTTAGACATGGAGAGACAAGAGACAGAAATGACAAGGCTGGATGATAGAAGAGACGGGTGGTGGAGAGCGGAGGATGGCGTGTCGGCTTTCAGGCGACACTCCTCTCCAGCCACTCTCTCGGCGAACCCCCTCCCCCGCCACCTAAGATCGGATCCTTCATTCCCGTCCCCTGCCTCAGTGCCTCAATGCGATATTGAAGGGTTGCCCAGCGCAGTACAGTCAGCCAAGTCTGTATAGGCGGCAGTGGATTGCGTAATTCCTGCAGCCGCAGAGACGGAGCCGGGAGAGAGGAGGAGGGAGAGTGGGACTCCGCAGACCCGGCAAGTTTGGGATGGACCCTAGAATTAGTCACTCAGAAAGACATAATGACACACGGGCCAGTGCGTACACCAAAACAGTGAGCGGCTTTAAAAAGAGGGTCTCCCTGGCTATAGAAAGAAATGGCGATTGATTTTTTTGTCAACAAAAACCTCATTCAGTTCTTTATATATTGAAGCTTTTCAGAGTGTGAATCACTGCCCTAACTATTGGATTAGCTGAGTTGAATAGCGACTGGCCTTCTAACGACAAACTTGAAGACTTGGTACAGTTTAATCTCTGTAAGCCTGCTCCCTGACACGAGCTTAGACATTTAGAGTTAGCTCAAAAATCGCTTAATCAGTTGCATTATTAATTATGGCCAGAAATAAGTCACGGTTTGTGTCCGCGTTGCGTAACACCCAAAAATATGTTGTCACGAATGAATTCGCAAGAACTGGATTAGAATAATGAAGGATAACGAGTGGCGACGATAGCAGTGATGATGTAATAACAATGACGGCTTGTGCTAGATGGATCAGACCGGTGAATAGCGGTACACTGGGGTACAGTACGTGCTCATTGAAGAAAATTAGTCTGTGCTTGTTTGTTTGCTAAGCCAAAAATATACCTTCGTCAGGCATGTACACATATTGCCTGATTCAAATAGATAGAAATATCAATAGATAGATGGAGAGATGGATAAATAGATTAGAGTAGATTAGACTAGATTAGATAGATAGATAGATAGGCAGATAGACAGATAGATAGATAGATAGATAGACAGATAGATAGATAGATAGACAGATGGATAGATAGATAGATAGATAGATAGATAGATAGACAGATAGATAGATAGATAGACAGATAGATAGATAGATAGACAGATAGATAGATAGATAGATAGATACATAGATAGATAGACAGACAGATAGATAGATAGATAGATAAATACATAGATAGATAGACAGACAGATAGATAGATAGATAGACAGATAGATAGATAGATAGATAGATAGATAGATAGATAGATAGATAGATAGATAGATAGATAGATAGATAGATAGATAGATAGATAGATAGATAGATAGATAAGAGACGCAGAATCGATAAACAGGTCAGAGAAAGAGTGACAGCTCCAGCCAGCATTGCGTGACTTGTATCCCAAGCTGCATCATGCCAGTCCAGCATCCCGCAGTCTTCATCGCCGCAGCTGCTCCAATCGTATTACTTAAAGGCAAACAGACGCGTGAGCCGCAAGCAGGCATGCCATAACCGCATCGCAGCCAGACATCGGGCCAGCTACTTCAATTCGATGAAGAACATCGCATCATTACAGGCCTCGTCAACTCCCTCTGTATCTGTCCCGCTCTCGCTCTCCCCCCTTCATCTCTATGCGCATGTGTCAGCATTATTCTACCGCAAGCTTACACCCCATCGGCCAGTCTGATAAGAAGGACATGGAAAGAGTCGAATCGAGTAGAATTGAAGCCATGAAGCAGATGGAGCGTTCTCTCCTCTCCTGGCTTAAATAATGCAGCGAACCGGACTTGAACGACCCCAA